>JBBPTU010000134.1:0-40016 GCA_038094295.1 Tylopilus aff. beelii
GAGTGTAGACGTCTGGAGACTGGTAGATGCGGTTGTTGATGATGAAATATGCGGCGAGGGGTCTGACTGGGGAGAGGATGGGGACGAGAGAGCACAGGGAAAGAGAGAGAGACGGACCTTGGTCGGGAGAGAGACGCTCGCGCTTGTGTATGATAAAGAGGGATGGTGGGGAGGCATGGACGAGGGCAAATTCGATCCCGGTGAAGCGCCTGTGGACGGGTGAGCACGGGGAGGAGAGACGAAGAGCGGAGCTACTTGAGTTCCTCTGCCTCGTCAAGGATGGGCCCAGTGAGTATCGTTTGCATGCGGATCATCTGGTTGTTGCTCTGCTTGTCGTAGAACATCGACGTCGCAAAGTAGTCGAACACATTCTCCGTCGAGAGGGGTCCGTGCGCCTGTATCCATTCGTGCCAGATGAAGAATCGGTGCGAGTAATCGTCGCCCGGGTGGAGATCTTTGTCGTCCATGTCGCAATGCCCGCTTATGCCAGACCCGACTTCACGCCGCCGCTTCGCCGACCAGTATCATCCCACTCGTCCCGTGAGGCATGGCATCTGTCGTTCTTGTTGTCGAGGTCAGCCTGTCTGATTATTTCTGGTTCTCTCCAAGTACAATAGTCCCGATGATTGCACGGACAAATTTATTTCAACGCCAGTGGACAGTTCTGCATGCAGCGCCTCAAAATGCATCTCGCTTGTCTCTTTACAGCTTTTCAAGTCTACCACTGCCATCGCTACCTTTACAGACCAAACCGTTGAGGAGAGCCTCTTAACAAGCCGTGCTCTGGCAAACTTCACGCTGATCCTACTTCACTTCACCGTCGGCGTACGCGGAATTAGCGAAATATCAGAACATTTGCGTTCAACAAGTTACCTCTGACGCATGACTGTCAGAGTCGACCTCGACAAGCGCTTTACTTATTGATGGCGACCATCTTTGAAGCCAGCATGCCTGAAATGAATGGTGTCCTTGGAGTTCTGTGCGAGATACATCAATAATGGCTGTCAAAATCACGAATTGCACTACCTAGAAAAACTAATCATACATGTAGGAGCACAACCAGTTCTCTTCTCCTTCAATATGCGACCATCTCTACCAGACCATCTGTCTCTCGCTCATAGCAACGGTGCTGACTGATCTGATAGGCGAAGTTGGGAACGAACCCCTTGGATTCCGCCTCAATCCTTGGCAGATCAGCGCTCGTGGAGATAGCATTGTATCGCCCCGTGGTGACAACTCCATAAGACGACACCACCTGGTCATCATGGCTACCAGGAGCAAAGAGTTCGACCCCAGGCAAATGGACGGTGTCCCGTAAGAACTCCACCGCTTGGAAGTGGTATCAAATAGAGACATTCAATTCGTTAATGCTTTGCGCACCTTCACCGGCAGCAGCGATTGGCTTGCAGTGACCAAATGCCTCCCTAACCCAGTGGATAACACGACCATTCTTTGCGAGAGCCTTGGCGTGCTCTGCTCCAGATGGGATATAAACGGCATCGAATAAAGTTGAACGTTGTCCCTCAAAATGGTGGTCCGCATAGACTCTAGATCCCACACTCTGGCTCGATATCGGCTGAACATATCCGCGGCGGGGTCCAATGATATAGCATACAGCCTTCGAACTGGTCAAAGCAGCGCGAACGGCTTGCATTTCAACCTCGTTGAAGCCGTCAGCAACCAGGATAGCAATGCGGCGGGAAACGATCGTGGGGTCTTTCGGCAGGAGGTCTTTTTGAGACAGGCCCTTGCTTTTCTTTCCGTGGTTGGGACGACCAGGTTGACTTGGAACATCGCCACCTACATTACTAGCCACGGACTTTGCGAGCTCGAAGTCAATGTTGTTCAGTATGTTGATGTAAGACTTGTAAACCACATCATCGTCGCAGTGGCTTAGTTCAAACGAGATAGCATTGGCAAGGTGAGCCTTCTCATAGGGAGTGAGAGAGTTGAAAAATAGTTGGGCTTGGTTAAAGTGCTCTAGGAATTTTTCTCCTCGCGCTCGCCGTTTAATGCCTTCCAGACGTTGCGCATACCTAGCATGGCGTCAGAAATCTCGCACAGTAAAGATCACAACGCACTCGACATAACCTCCATTTTCTTCAGAAACAGGGGTCCCAATGTTCTTACGATTCGGCCAATAGTTAACGTCACTTTTGACTATACGATGACGCGCTTGACCGTCCCGGTTATGATTCAACACTGGACAGATGGGACGGTTGATAGGAAGCTGCAATTGCATCGAAGAAATCAATATCATGACTTCGCGAGGTTACAGCAATGGCGCACCTCCTGGAAATTGACTCCAAGGCGTGTTATTTGTGTATCAAAGTACGAGAAATTGCGACCCTGTAGTAAAGGATCGTCGCTGAACCCAATTCCCGGAACAACGTGACTAGTGCAGAAGGCAACTTGTTCGGTTTCGGTGAAGAACTCGTCGACGACACGGTTCAACACCAATTCACCAACTTCTTGAAGGGGAACTAATTCTTCCGGCCAAACCTTCGTCGCATCCAGGATGTCAAAGTCAAAATCATGTTCGCGATCTTGGGGGATAGTCTGGATAGCGAACTTCCACCGAGGATATGCTGCATTTTCAATAGCCTCATTCAAGTCTTTCCGGTGAAAATCAGGATCCTGGCCAGAGATTTTGAGCGCCTCGTCCCACAAGAGACTGTGAACACCAAGTTCAGGAATCCAGTGAAACTTGACAAAATGTCGATCGCCTTGGTTGTTCACAAGGGTGTAAGTATTGACGCCAAACCCTTGCATCATGCGAAAGGAGCGCGGTATGCCGCGGTCGGACATGACCCACATTACCATGTGAGCCGCTGGTAGGAAGTTAGTGGGACAACATGGTGTATGCGCATGACTTACTCTCGGGTTGGAGACCAACAAAATCCCAGAAATTATTGTGAGCACTCTGTCCGGTCGGCACTTCATTTTTGGGCTCGGGCTTTACTGCGTGGACGAAGTCGGGAAACTTGATAGCATCCTGAATGAAAAATACTGGGATGTCATTCCCGACGATGTCCCAGTTGCCCTCTTGTGTGTAGAATTTGACCGCAAAGCCTCGCACATCGCGGACGGTATCCTATGCGGAACACATGGGTGATTAAAGCAGGCAAGTGACAGCACACATACGGCACTCCCTTTGGGGCCCTGAACCGTGCTAAACCGAACAAACACGGGAGTAGTGCGTGACGGGTCCGTCAACACTGGTGCGAATGTATATTTCGAAGCAAGGTTGTTGTGTACTTTAAAATATCCGTGAGCTGCAGCGCCGCGAGCATGCACAACGCGTTCAGGGATCCGCTCGTGGTCAAAGCGGTGAATTTTCTCGCGGCCAATTTGATCTTCGAGCAACATGGGACCATTATATTTAGTACCGGGCCCAGTGCCGATCACTCTGAGCCTAGACACGGCGAAAGCATCAGGTCAACACGCGAAAACTAACTTGAATGCTACAGACCAATTGTCCGTGTCAGAAATCTTCACACCATGATCTGTGGTCAAATCATTCGGCTGGTCGAGAGAACCTGGCTCCTGGATGTCGCGCTGAAGGTCAGCGACCTTGCCCGTTGTTGTGGCGGAAATAATGGGTTTTTTTGTGGACTCTACGGCGAAAGAAGACATGACGCACAGAGAGATTGCCTATCCTGAAGACGGAGTTGGTTTATACAGTTGCTCTCCCCCTATTGCGTCAGCAGTGACGTCGACGAGCAGAGGGATCGCGCTACTCAAATAAGTCAAATAGCCCCTAGAGCCTTGGACATTTAAACCGAAATATATTAGACAGATAAACGATCAAATTTAACACAAGAATACGAAATGGATTAATCAAGGTCCGCAAGGAAAGTCATAAACGAATCGACGTTAGATACACGTTTGGATAGACATACTGCCCGAACATCCTCGTCAAGGCACTGTACGGAGGCAGAGCTCGAGACCACGCTCGTTACAAGGCTCATGGTGCAGCACGAACGGAACGACGCGTGATACATCGATAAAAAGATAGCGTAGAATGATATGATGCGTCATCTTGGCACGTAGTAGACGAATCAACCATCAACTACGACGAAGCGATTGGCGAGTTGCTCGCCCAATCTACGAGAAAGATCAAAAAAAGAGCTTTGGAACCGAACAAAAAAAAACTCACGCATAGAATACTAGTCCGTGTATGTAAGGCGAAGAGGTTTACTTCACGTCAGCGCAACTACACTGAGCAGCGGCACCAACCCAACCCTTGCCGCAGTTGTCGCACCAACCTCTTGGTCCGCTGTCGACACCAATGGCCTTGACGATGGCAGGAGTGTTTGGGATGGATTCGTCGCGGTGAATACTAACTAAGTGGCGACCAAGATCATGTTTGCGACTAAACGAGCGCCCGCATGAACGGTGAGGGCAGACATGCGGTTTGAGGCGGTTGGGGTCGTGAGTTGCCATGTGTGTTTTCAGGTTGTAAGCTCGAGCAAAGGCTGTAGGATTGGGGTGAGCAAAAGGTTTAACGCCGAAGAACACAAACTAACCTCGCGGACAGGTTGGGCATTGATATTTCTTGCGAGGATCTTCCTTGGATTGATCTTCGACGCCGCGGACCGACCTTGCCTGCGGCACCGGAGACGCGGTCGTAGACAGGTGCGCCATATTGGGTGGGGACACGGCGTCAGCGGTGATATACCCGAGACCATAATAGTCGGCGGTTGTAGATTTGGGAACAGAAGGGATGCGGGTAGCACCTCCGTAGTCAGAGAAGCTTGTACGTTTGAACGCGGACTCGGCTGTTGGCACAGTAGGGGCGTTACGTGGACTGAGGGGTAGAGAGCCAAAGGTACTGGGGTCCACGGTCATGGGAATGTTGTTGCCCTGCACAGCACTGCCGCCGTAGTCGGAGCAACCGCCGCCCCCGATGCGGGCCCTTTGAAAGTCCATTTCGAGGTCGAGGGGGAATGAGCAGTCGGTTGGGGGATATGAGGAGTCTGAGAAATTATAAAAGGACTCGGAGCGGGTAGAGTGCGTTTCGTATGCGCTCTCGGAAGAAACGGTGATGGTAGAGGGAGGACCACACGTTGGGGTATCGGATCTCAAAAAGGAGTAGGCGTCGTTGGAGTCTACGGTAAGGAGCTGAAGCTGAACTTCGTTGAACGCCGCGAGGCTAGAATCCAATTCGAGCTCGAAGAGATCGGGGTGGGGTGCGAGGATGTCAGATGGCGAGTGAAATGAAACAAAGTCGAGGCCTTGCTGCTGTTTGGAGTACTCCGAGCCATATGTATCAGCGGCGGAGAAAAATGTGTCGGTGAGAGGATCAGACATGGCTGGCTAGAGCTGCGGAAGAGTCTGGTTATGACTTGTCTCGCGGGGGGTCCAAGGCGGGCGACTGCTGCGGACCACGCAACCCAACGTATATATTCACCATGACTAATCAGCCGGTGGCTCATTCCGTCGGCGCGCCGGCGCGACAGCGCATAATCAGCCTCACGTCAGCCGATCCCGGTCTTTTCACACTGCGGAAATTGCGCGCGTCCGTCTGCCTCCCACCCATCAACGCGGAGGGCGCTCAGCTGCCACCGATCGTCCAGCCTCCTTTTTGATCGGACTCGATGGCAGTGTGGATCCTATAGTCTCTGTGAAACCACCTGCGCAGCATCATGGCACCCGGCTTCTCGTCGTGACGACCCGGGCTATGTCGGTTCACAACCCTGGATATTGCATTTGGTAATTAATCAGTCATACCTCGAGGCTGTAGCATCCCGCCTTTTGCAACACGGCTACGATCGCCTTCGCCAAGCACGATCGTTGTGCCACAGTTTTGCGGCCACTGCAGCCGTCCTCGTGCTCAACTCGATCGAGTCTTCTGCTGGTCTAGAAAACGCGCTTACTCCCATTCTTGCTCGGATAAATGATGTCGCCCGCCTAGCTCAATCGGATAGAGCGTCAGACTCTTATGACTAGGCGATCTGAAGGCTGCGAGTTCGACCCTCGCGGTGGGCTAGAATTCTTTTTGTCTCATTTTGTTGTCACCTTTGGACTAATTTTCATAGTGATAAATAAGTATCCGTCCGTGTATGTCATAAGTCAGATATCTATCAGAGTAACCATAAAACGGCTAATGCAGCCTACTTCCCTACGGCTCGAGTGCATGAGATGTCGTCGAATCCATCAGTTCATGGTAAAATGGCCGGCATTCTGTTTACCCACGGAAAGTGCAACAACTATTCCGATGGAACGTTGAGTCCGTCTTTGAAAGTCATGGAAGAATACGTACCTTATCATGGAAGGTATGGTAGCTGCGAACAAGCAAGCGAACGCTGCCCAGCTGAGGTATATACCATTTCCGTATGATACCTCAATGCCTGCCAACTTGCCATTCGCCAGCTGCATTGTGTTGACGCTTTCAACTTTGTTAACTATCGCAGTCCAGATGGCTGCACCAATCAAGACGAATAGTGCAGATAGAATCGACATAGTGGTCGAAAAGAGGAACAGAACGGTCCTCCGAAGTACCCCACTATCCGCAGTTTAAGTGACGACATAATTTGGAGATTGGATGAAACTTACGTGAACAGTGCCAGCGCAGTGAATATCGTGCCAAACAGCAGAAAGTAGTATGCAACATGGGAATTGGTCCCCAAGTACGAGGAATTGATGAAGGTGGTATCAACAAAAATGTAGGCCGTGAACTGAGAATAATTGAGGAGCATATCAGATGTAATGGCAGTATACGGCTGGAATTTGGCAGCAATGGTGTGGCCCGAGCATTGTCCAGCCGAACTATTGACATAGGCACAGTAAGAGTAAAGACCGAAGTCGTACTGTTGCCTGATTCCAGCTCCTTGCCCAAGGGGTAAAGAGGAATTTGTGGTATACAGTCCTTGTATGGGATCATTGAAGGCTTGGAATAACGCCTGGCTTTATTTTGTGTCGGAGTCTTGACGATGTTGTGATCACAGAAACCACTCACCCGTAACCCGAAACGTTGACGGTAGCCTTGGTAGGTTGGTGAGACTGCGAGAGCTTTACAAGTACAACTGGAGATTACCATAGAGATTCCGTGCGGGACGGTGGATGTATTAATTTGTCCTACCTATGCACGCTTGATAAGATGTATACATGATCCGCATACACTGGGACCTACATGAACAAAGATCAACAATAAGAGTGCTGCAAGGCTGGAGCAACGGTCAGACACGCCAGGGGGAAACATAGGAATGCCATACGAGAGAAAGGAAGCGCCTGCGATACAATATTCCCCTTTCATAGCAATGTCATATAAGAAGAGCTAGGAGATAAAGCGAAGGAGACGCGACGGCAAGAGGGACGTTGAGAACGCAGGTAGCCTTAAGGCTGTCGACACGCAGTTGAGCCGAGCATGCCGGCGGCACTTATTTCAAGCTCCGAATGAATTGACATATGAGATTTGGACCCAGTCTTAGTCTGCTAACCTTACTTGGCGCTGTGATGCCGTCGTGCAGTAGAGTAAGACCTTGAACACTTTTACTTCCGCCCACCCTCTGTGTTAGCATAGTAATCCAGTGAAGGTCGTCACTCTCACCGATGTCCAGGCTTGCATCAACAAAGTCCTTGGTTCGCAGCCTTGTTACATCCGAACCCGGCTCACCTGACCCTCACTTGCGACGGGACAACCACGCCGATAGTCCAGGAGAAAATGTCTCACCTCAAGAACGTATCAAGAGGGTCGCAGTAAGAAGGATGGACATCGGAAGGAGCCTGACGTCGCACCCTCATTCACCGGGCCATGGTTTGCGACCTGAGCACAAACAGACATTCGGCCAAAAACGGGAGGACAGAGGGAAGGAAGCGCATGCTTTACAGGACGAAGGACTTGAAGGTGATTTCTTTCTAAGAGCATCTCCGGACATGTATCGGGTTCGCTCAACCCACCTAAGGTTATAGTCACTCTGTCATGCCACTCCGGTCCAATGGATCAGGAACTATGGTTCATATGCCCCCACAGGATTCTGGTGCGGCTGTCCAGAGTGATGATTCACCCTTCATTACACCTCCGTCGCCAACCTTGACGCCAGCACAGTCTCTGCTACAGTCCTTTAGAGATTTCAGTTCGGTGCGCGTCGCATTTCCTCTTACTTCCAACACCTACTTAATTCTGGTGGGATTGCAGATGCGTGCTGGAACGCAGACCCTCATTCAAGCCCTTCAAGCCCTTCCTTGGGTGGAGGATCTTGATGACGTGGACGAACCAGTGTCTCAGATTACTCCTCGGGTGGATTCCGATAGCGACGAGGAACCAGTTGGTAAGCAACATTTAATCAGTAATCGGAGCCCCAGACCAAGTTCGGACCTCAGGGGCGCAAATGGCTTCTTCCATCCATGCCATATACCGTCCTGTTGCACGGTCGAAACGGAAGGAAACTTCGCGCCCCATTCCGACAGCGAAAGCATCGCCCGCGTCAAGAGAAGAGCTATCCCGTGTAGAACCCGATGCGAGTATAACCTCTGACGATGACATTGATGCCGATGATTTTGAGGCAATGACACCGCGACCGGCCAGCTCTCAGGGATGCTCAGAAGCTAGACACCTACCACCAACAATACAGCTTGGCCCAGCAATAAGACGGAGAGCGCCTAGTCGCACAGGTAGTATGACGACTGTCAAGATTACTCGGCGAACTCGCTTGGCGGAGAAGTTGAGAGAAATATTTGATTTGGGGGCTATCAGAGAGGTGTTAGCAGGTTTGTACTCTCTATTTACTCGCCGTCAGGGTCTCAACGGAAGTTAGAAATGCCATGTTGGCTTCTACGCTCTGTTTGTAAGTCGTATTTTATGACGAAGGACCCAGAATTTTCACCGTGACCAGTATTACAAGGATACATGTATCTCACAAACTCTCACTTATGTTTCTTTGCTCATATGCCGAGTAGAGAGGTGAATTCTTACACTAACCTCCGAAGAAGCATGCTTACGTTCGTCCAGGACAAGGTTCTTAAGTCAGGCCCTCTCTGCAAGAGGACTACCCGAACAAAGCGCTGGATCAAGCACTGGTTCATACTCAAGAACGATACACTTTCCTGGTATCAATCTTCATCGGTAACTCGTATATATGTACTTGTGACATTTATTGACGTATTGTCTAGGACCCTTATTTCCTCAATGGAATTGTCGACCTGCGCTATGCGATCGCTTGTGATTCTGCGGGTGAAAGGGAGATCCGGCTGCGCACCACTCAGAAGGTTTTGCTGTTAACTGCGGACTCAGCTCCAAGCAGAGAAGAATGGGTAAGGGCAATCCGCAAGGTCATCTTCAAAGCGCAGAATATGGGTGACACCGTGAAAGTAAGTTAGAATATGCGCAGCGCTGTTCACTTCTCATTCTTTTTAGATTGCCATACCATACTCCGTGGTTCTTGATGTGGAGAAATCGTCAGCTATTGAATTCAGTGAAACAATCGAAGTCAAAGTCCTCGACAACGAGGAACATTATTCGATTGATTCATACTTCTTTGCTTACTTCGACGACATACAAGTTGCCTTGGAGCATATCCGGGATGTTGTGCGCACTAATAGATCGTCTCCTGCGGGTTCATCCCATGCCTTACTGGATACAACAACTGCGCGTCATTCCTTGGCAGCGCAAAGTATAGATCGTACCCGCAGTCTTCCTTCACCGGATACCAAGACTAGTTCGTCATTCCCATTTTCGTTTTTGCTCCGACCACTTCAGGAATCTATTCCATCTACCTTGACCCGGATATACAATCCACCAGAACCCCCGGGAGGTGCTGAAGAATTTACTCACATATCAAAACAAGGCGGCGCATCGTTTGTCCCCTTAACATCATCTTCGTCCCCTTTGTCCAATGGCAATGCTACTACTACGTCCCCAAACGAACTATCAACGGACCCATCGTCAGGGACTCATACTTATCCCCCATCGACATCGTTCCTAAGCAAGGGACTGGCAGCAACCGCACCTTGGAGCGTTGGAGTGCCGTCGTGGCTAAAAGTCCCCCGCAGAGGCGTGAGCGCCATCGCTCCAAGTAACGCCGTAGCCTCCGCGTTCACTGCACCTCAAGGTGAAGGAGCAGTACGTGAGGTCTATGAATCATCCACTCCTGCGCAAGGTTCTGGGGCCTCAAACGAGCTCGGGTATAGTGTGCTGGAGACGTCTGAAGCAGTGGTCGATCAAGAGATGGTAGATAAGTTCAAGGCTGCATTTGCCTTTGACGACAAAGAAACGTTGCTTGGATGTAGGTGACATACTTTGTCGTAAAACGTGGTTCTCATGATACAACAAAAAGACTTTTCAGGTTATTTGTATAGAATTTTACCAGTCTTTGGACGTTTGTATGTTTCTTCAAGTTATTTCTGCTTCAAATCCACAGGCCCCTTGAGCACAAAGACAAGAGTATGCTTTTAAATTTTCAGGTATTGTAATTTGCTGAAAGTTTATTGTATAGATGATATTGCCGATTCGTGACATCCTGACTATGGAAGTGACTAAGGCTACTCGTCTTGGTCATCATGGCCTTACCGTCATAATCAAAGGCCACGAGGAATTGTTCTTCGAATTCGGCTTCGAAGACAGGCGACATGCTTTCGTTTCCATTCTAGAACGTCAATTAGAGGACATCAGGAAGCGGCCTAATCTCGGCGAAGCTCCGCCATTGAGCCGGGGCAAGAGAGATGCACTTATCTTGGAGGAATTTGGGCCGCGGAATTCGCTCAGCAGCGACAACGATCCTGCGCCTTCATCTGAGGCGATGTCTGAATCCTTGCCTGCAGTGATGCTCACGTCGGCTTCCTCGACATTTTTGACCTTTAAGCCAAAAGAGTCCTTGCGCTTTACGTTCCTTACTATTGGCTCAAGGGGGGATGTTCAACCTTACATCGCGCTTGCGAAAGGACTGATCGCGGATGGGCATCGAGTGAAAATTGCGACACATGGAGAATTTCAAGCTTGGATCGAATCGGTAAGTTTGCGTATTCTAGGATTATATGATCTGACGTCCTCCGTAGCACGGAATTGAATTCGGTTATGTTGGTGGTGATCCAGCGGAATTGATGCGCATTTGTATTGAAAATGGCACCTTTACGGTTTCGTTCTGGAAGGAGGGGTTGCTCAAAGTAGGTATACAACGATCCTTTCGTTGTCTGAGCTCAATTCGAAATTTAGTTCCGTGGATGGTTCGATGATTTGCTAAAGACGTCCTGGGAAGCCTGCCAGGGAACCGATGTTCTTGTGGAGAGTCCAAGTGCAATGGGAGGCTACCACATTGCTGAAGCCCTTGGTGTTCCCTTCTTCAGAGCATTCACTATGACATGGACGAGGACAAGGTAAGTGACTTTGGCTTTGGTTTGTACCCATATCTGATCAGATGAAGGGCATACCCTCACGCTTTCGCAGTGCCAGAACGCAAGGTATGAGTTTTCCTGCTCGAGGTATTTGTGTTCTGATGGTCCGTGAGATGGGTGGCGGTTATAATTACATGGTACGAAGATCATGAATTTGATTCGTCTCCACTGAGGAACTTGTTCTAGACGTATGTCATGTTTGACCAAGTGTTTTGGCGTGCGATGGCTGGTCAGATTAACCGATGGCGTCGCAATGTATTGCACCTAGACAACACAAGCCTGGACCGTATGGAACCCCACAAGATTCCCTTTTTGTACAACTTTAGTCCCGCCGTTGTTCCCCGACCCTTAGACTGGCCTGAATGGATTCAGACCACTGGTGATTCATTCAGTCGCTAGTTCTCTCTCTCTCTAACGTAAATCTTTAATAGGTTATTGGTTCCTCGACGATGCTGATGTTGGGACAAAGAAATGGACTCCTCCTTTAGACCTCCTCCCTTTCATCGACTCCGCTCGCCAGGCTGGCAAGAAGATTGTGTACATAGGGTTTGGCAGCGTTGTGGTTCCGGACCCGATAGCAATGACCCGCTGTGTCGTAGATGCGGTTGTGCAAAGCGGTGTTTATGCTATCCTCTCTAAGGGCTGGTCGGATCGACTTCACACGCAAGCAACTCAGGCATCCAAACCCGAGGACCCACTTCCGAAGCAAATCTACAGTATTACCTCGGTTCCACATGATTGGTTATTTCGTCACATTGATGCTACTTGCCATCATGGTGGTGCTGGCACAACCGGAGCAAGTTTACGAGGTTTGTTTGGAGCTAACTGCGACTTGGGTGGTCAACGCTAACCTTTGTATAGCTGGAATTCCGACTATCATCAAGCCATTTTTCGGGGACCAATTTTTCTGGGCTGATCGTGTCGAGGCACTTGGCATTGGCACCGGTATCCGCAAGTTGACTGTCGACAGTTTGAGCCAAGCCTTCATTACGGCGACTACGGACCAAAAACAAATTGAGCGTGCGAGGGAAATTGGGGATAAGATTCGGGCCGTGAGTGGCTTTGATTTGGTGTGATTGAAAATCTCTTACTCAGGATTGGTAGGAAAACGGCGTAGCCACTGCAATCGAGGCCATATATCGTGACCTAGATTATGCCCGTTCCCTAGTCAGACGGCCCTCGAACGGGAACGCGGATTCGGTAGAGGAAGACTGTGCAACGAAGGAGGAACAGGCTTGTGACGCTTCCGCATCCACTCTGGACCATTCAAGTCCCCGATCTCGCTACGATTCATTTGGATCACAGCGAGGGAGCGAGGATTGGAGTGTCATATCTGACGCAGAGGACAATCGATCCTCGTCGCCGCGAAGTAACGGTAAGATGGATCATTCAGCAACACACACACGAAATAGTCTTTCTGCCGCAGTGATGTCTGTCCTGCCTGACTCGCTTACACAACCGACCTCCCGGCGTTCTGTTTCCACGTCCTCCATGCAACTGTGAATGTTCTGGTACTTGACTTGACGCGTATCCTTTTAGAACCCCACTCTGTATGATGTTTCTCATATCTTATACTTGTGTTCTTACATGTACACATAATTCACGTTCACGTGGAACTATGATCATAGTGGGTCGCAAATATCCTCTTGCTGAATTGTCCGAAAGTCTCCGTAGCGGAAACAACCTGTTCAGTGTTGGGTTGCATGAACAACGCGAAAGTTTCCCTCGAGACTTTTTCCTTCCCCCTTCCAATATGGACGCAGTGAGGGGTAGCCATAAGTCTTTTCTCCGTCACAAGTTCGAGACACTCGCCAGTCTGAAATGCCAAGCAATCGACTGGTATAGATACCTTGGTCAGCTCACCGCCTCTGGTCCGGATATAAAGGCCGGAAGTAGGTGAAGGTGGTGGAGCTAAAGTAGGATCTCTATCACCCTCCTCGCGAAGGAACATGGCCTATTAAAGTGTTCCGAGCGTCAGAGTACAATCAACGGAGCAGACAAAACTTACCGAGCAGAGCCCGGTCAATAGAGAATTATCAAGGTGAAATCCACACCAACTATCAATAGGCTCGTCTCCAGCAGGAACCGCAGTTTCTTGTTCCGGCGGGAAGTAATGAAGTAATCTAGCCTTTGTAGTTTGAGAGGACCCGATAAGGTCTGGTAAGGATATTGACAGGTCTGTCAGGTGCTTCGAGACTTCCATGCGCGAAAGATATTAGCCACAGAAAACATTCTACTGACGAGAGATCGTACCAAATGGTTGGCAGGCCGCAGCCAAATCACAACCGACTTCAAAGACAAACCTAGCAGAGGGCTCAGTGCATTGTCACTCACAAATATATGTACTACCTCCCCAGGTTCTTAAATGCTTCCTCAAAACCTTCGACGCCCACTTCCTCTGGATTCGGCCCTGTCAGAGTGTATCAATAGACTGTATGCTATACTAGTTGTGGTCGTTTGCCCACAAATATTACTCCGATAGTACTCTGGGTGCTGCTTTCTGAGTTCCGGAGGGACATCGGGAATATCGATGATGGGGTTCGCATAGAAAGATCCTTTCAATGTATCTTAACCAAAGGTTAGTCCGATCGTGCACCGCGGGACAGAATCGGGTTACCTGGCTTTCCGTTCATGATTTCCTAAACCAAATGATGGTTTTGTTGATTCAGCAACATGGACCCGAGCACTATCATCCCCTACCTTTCCATGCGACCACCCGAAACTGTTGTAATCGTTAGTCTGACTACTATCGGTGAGATAACGACATGATACCTATATGAGCTTCCTGGATCGGTATAGCGTTCTTTGACATTCTCTGGTAGATGTGCGAACTTGTACGCATACTTGAGCAAGGTGTCTCGGTACGCCTGGTAAACAACCGGTAAATCCTTGATGATAATGATTCCTAAAGCCTGTGGATGGGATCCGAAAGCTTGTCCTGGATTGATACTGTAGTGAAATCATCATTATAGAACTGAATCACACACCTATGGAACCTTCGAGGGACAACGGCGATGATACGAGAGTACGGTAAGAGATAGATACCACTTTGGAAGCTTCCATCATATTTGATGTCCGTCGGTTGTAGTTTGTAATTGAGGGAGAAGCCTGGGGGACGTCAATTGCTCGAACGAAATTATAGGCAGAATACTGCTGAAGATTCGGATCAGCTGCCAGTGCAGCCTGTAGTAGCTATGGGTAATTCCGAGCTCAGCCTGTGCTTAAGAAAGTAATTTCTCAGATTCATCAGATTCATCTCGATCGACGTAACTATCTGGCCTACTAGTACTATACATGCAGCACGCAGTGCTGTTATCTAAAGTATGGATGATAATGACATTTGGTATGGTCGCACCCGGTTGGCGTGTGACACATTGCCGTTGAAAGTGTTGGTCCAAGATTACAATCATGATCTTACCCTGATTATTCAATCATGTTCGTCTGAGTCAACGCATGTCTGAGTACCGTTCCAGTATCATCAATCGAGTGCAGGAAGCGTAAAATTTCGCGACAGAGTGTCCAATCTTGTGCATTGATGGCGCTCTGCAAGAGTCGAATAGCATCCTTGTTGTTTTCCTCTCGTTGTTCGAGATTGTGCAGGATAAGCAGATAAGACCCTGCCGTCTTAAGCCGACCAGAATTGAGGCAGAGCTGACCGGAGTTCGGTAAAAAAAATAGTGGAGTAACGAACGAGACGCACTTCGAACAAACTTTTAGGGTTGCCAACAATGTCAAAGAGTCGTCTCCATCTGGTGACTTCTGTTTTCCGAGCACAACTAACCACAACATCTAATGCAACATCAAAATGGTCAAGGAATTCTATCACAGCGAGTAATGTTTTTGATGCTGTGTTTGGCTCATCAGCCTCGGCGGATGCCAGGGACTCTGTTACGGTATGGAGAAGGATTTCGAGACTATGCGCGAAAAACACGAGATGCTGGTAGTTGGTGGCAAGTTGAACCGCCTCCCGCACTTGCCCGGACTCCAAGTAGTGCCGCAGGATATGATGCAGGAACAGGTGAGACTGTAGAAGTCAGGTCTTTGCCTATTAAGAATCAAGCAGAGATAACCACGTACGCTAGTTGTATGTCTGAACATTACAAACGGCAGGTTTGCTCGAGTAGTAGACTCATACTCGGCTCCGATGATGATCCCTTTGTCCATGAGCACAGCTACGAGACAATATGAACATTAACAGCTGATGATCGAACGAAGGAACTTACATAGCGGGTAAAAATCTAATGGGATGTTGACACTCTCCTTTACGCTCTGAGGCGCTTCATTGGGAGACGAACGCGATTCAATAGCGAGGGCGTTGAGCCAGACTCGTATGCCTTGTCCATCATAACCCCAAAGGGAGTTCTCCAATGTCCCAATCCCCCGAAGGTGTATCCAACAGAACTCGATGCGATCTGCGAAAATCTGCATGTCGTATCTAACTTCTTGATTTCCCGACTGTTGATCACCCAGAGGACATAAATGAGTGGGATACAAGTAATACGCAGACTTACCTTCCTTGGTCGTAGCAACACTAATTGCCCACCAACCATCATGAGCACGGTGGCTACCGCAAGATCGTCGACAGGATCACCAAGTTCTGCACAATACCATCAAGCGCGTTTCCCAACGAATTGGAACGGCTCACGCTTCTGAGCATTAGGAATCATCCAGCTCAACACCCGAACTGCGGAGGGCACAGCGATGATTCCGTTAAAAGTGATGCTTCCACACAAGTGTATCTTGATCGAGTCCGTGGTCGGGATGATCAGGTAATGGCTCAACATGTTGTCCGCAGTGTAGACCAACAACGAATTGTCTACCAAGGATAGAATAACGACCGGGGACGAGATCATTTCCCGGTGGAGGACGTTTTGATTGCTCAGTTCCGAGTCCCGAGAATACAAACGTATCTGTCAGAGACGTAAGCAATCCCTGCAACATAGCAGAGGCTGCTACCACACAAACCTGGTATGACTTCGACACCTCAACAGCTGCTATGAGCACGTGGTGAAACCACAACAGACCTCCTTTCACAGCAAAAGCTTGTTCCTGAGCTAGGTTAGAGAACAGTTTCCATCGACCAGACGTTGAGCTATAGTGGATCAATCCACGACGACCGGCGACGGCGATCAACCGTCCATCGTTACTGAGTGCGGAGTACCTAATTGGCCAATTTGATGCCAGATAGGATTGAGGAATCTGAAAATGATACCGGATAATGATGCAGTATTGGGTAAAGGAAACGAATGAGCTATCTTACCTTGATATGTTGCCAGACATCAGATTCTGGGTTTATAACGCTCATATCTGGTTGGTCTGCCCCACGGTATACAAGTGCACGGTCATCCATTTGGAGGAAGGCATAACGAGTGTTGTCCTGATAATTTTCAGCAGCTTGCTTCATGACAAAAAGAAACACCGACTGGGGAGTGTTGGCAGGTTATCGCGCTCTTTGCAAATGGTAATATGAACATTTGCCCATCCCGTTCTGCCAAAATTGTTTCAACTTCAACATACATGATACATAGAGACTCACTGTTTGGACTTGGCTGAGCAAGTACGACTAGTTCAAAGTTTCCAGGTGCCCAAAACTACCCACCCAGCATCTTCAGCTCAAAACAAGGGAGAGGTGGAAGTAGCTTACCAAATCCTTGATTCCATGCATAAAGATGTCCTGGAACCTGGCGTTATCAACGATGTCATCAACCTCAAAACCTGAGGCAAGACATCGTCCACCGATACTGAAAATTGCCCATCCACGCTCCCAACCTACCGCCAAGACATAGCCATCTGAACTCCATTCCATCGCAGACACCCGACCACGAGGGCGATCGCGGGGGTCTGGGATATTTATGTTTTTGGGCTTTGGCGCAGGGCCTTCTGGTGACGGAAATGCGGTGAACTCGATCGATCCTCTGAAGATGTTAGGTTAGCGAGGTATGAATGGATCACGACACGGACACACCTATATGTCCCGATAGCAACCAGAGAGAACCTTGCGTTTACAGCGACTTCCACAGCTCGTCGTGGTTCCTCGTAGCCTGGGACTCTGTGACCCGAATCATCACTCTCGATGTGCCGAGACTTCTGCACCCACCGAGGAACTTCGAAGTCATGGATGCAAGTCCCTTGCCACCGATATTCGTTCTGTAACGAGCCCAAGCTATCGGAAGTTGAGTCTCTGCGTTCGGTCCCCTCGTTCTCGTCAGCCTCTGGGTCCTTTGAAAGGGGGTTTTTTTTTTCAGTGTATGTACGTTATGATGACAAGATTCCATGCTCACACTGTCATTAGGCTCGTCTTCATTGTCTAGAGTAACGACAGTCTCTCCTGTTTGCGAGCTCTCCATCAGTCGCACGAAATAGGCTCTTCCATCCGAGGTCAACCACGTCTCCACTCCGGAAGCTGAATACAGGATCTTCGTGACAGTAACTACACACATGAATCAACGTTCAGCCTCGCACAGGTCACAAGTTGTATAGCACGCACTGTCGCTGTCCACCAACCATGGGAGCTCATGATCATTTAAGACCCAAGTATCGTAACCAAACAGTGACTTTCTGGAACGGTCGTGCGCGACATCCACGTCGTCATATGAAGGCCATGGGATGCGCTGAATTGCCGGCGGGGAACCAGTGGAGAAAGCCAAATGGTGGGTACGGGGCGAAACACTGTTGGGTGGGAAAAGGGTGGCCAGACGTTGACTGACCTGGACTGGCAGGAAAAGATGGTTACCTTAGAACCCGTCCCTCTGCTCGTATGACACCTTCGAAAGAGAGACTGAGTGATTGAAGCGACAATCCTTCCCCCGGACCAGCAAGGAAGTTGCGTTGGACACCTGGTGGGATGTCCGGTGGTTGATACACCGTAGCGTCGGGCATACAGTCGACCATTACCAACACGAGGTATGACAACGTCGTCTGAAATATATGCTATGAAGCAGAGCGTAAATGATCATTATGGACCTGTCGGCTCACTTGGACGACGATCCTGCTCCCGTCCGGGGACCATGTCGCGGCGAGGCTATTACCGTGTTCTACGAGAGACGTTTCTGACCTTGCCAGATGTGCCAAAGGTATAGATGGCTGAGGGCACCATTTAGTGACCGCACACAAATGGACGTTGTTCGTACCCGGACACGCCAGACAGTGATCGCATGGGGCGTGAGGGCGCAGAAGAGAGACTTGCGCGGACTTGGGACCAAACAAAGTATATCATGGAGTGGTATATCTGGCAGAGCAGGGAGGCTAGACAACTGCCTGGCTGCGGCCGTTGGAAAGTACATCCTGCGAGGTTGGTGGAGAGTGCCGTGTGAGCACACGCTTATTAGTGGATGCTTACAAGCCAAGGTACGACAATAGCGGTCACCGACGGTAACTATGCTCACGGCCTTGGTAGTGCAGAGGGGCGAGGAAATCGTCCATCGTGGTATTACGTTGCTAATGATACAAAAAGTACGGGGATGTCGAGAGAGTAATACGAACAAGTCAATATACGGTAGCACAGTGGACGCCTTTCCAATCGGTCAGTTACCCGCTCCCCAAACCCTCTTGAGCCATTTGTTGTTTTGTGTAGCAGAGACATGGTCATTTTCTGGCTTGTGACCGGTGTTGCCGCCAAAGGACGAGACGGTGTCCGGAACGATGCATGACATATCGGAATGAATAGCTGAGATGTAAGAACCGAATGCCATGGGTTGGAGACGGGCCTGGCGGATGAAGTCCATCATGAGAGAGACGCCCTGGCGAGACTATGGCGCGTATGAGCGAATCCACGTAAATTGCAAGGAATGGAACGTGCCCTTTGAACGTGGGCCTTGAAACGTGCCAAGCCGTGACTCTCGATTCTCTTCGTGAGTCCCCAACCGAACTTTGAAGTGATGTAGGCCTCGGTTGTCTGGATTGTTCTCCTATGTGGGTAAGGGGTCAAAAGGAGAACCGAGAGGAGGGGGATGACCCGCACCCGTCCTGGGCCTGCTGGAAGAGCTGTGTCTCCTCGATCTGCATGACCTTGACGTGGTCTAGGTTTTTCGTGCGACAGCGAACCACTTTTCCAAAGGGGTCGACTTCGCTCTCCTCGACGATCCAAGACTCTGTGCGCGAGATGATGCCCTGGGGGGCCCACCTCGGGAGAGACCCCCGCTTGAGGATGAGCCTGGTCGTGAGGAGGGATCCCGAGTCGGTCTGCCTGCGGTCGACGACGTCGCAGGAGATGACGTGGGAGGCATATGGGTTAGGGTAGCGGAGAAAGAAGGCGAGGGAGACGATTGACCAGGGATCGCTGGGCAGAAAAGTAGTGTCGGGCGCAGGACGCGGCGGGGACGACTTACTCGTACACGAACGACTGCGAAAAGAACTTCATCGTCGACGACGACCAAGACGGTTTCTCCCATATCACTTTGGTCACGTGGTACACTATCATCAGTCACGTGTATGTCTCGTCCCACACGCGTCCGTCCCCGCCCACAAACACGCGCAGGCCGTCGTGCGCAGGGCGGACCCAGTGCACCTCGCCCGCCAGCCCCGCCCTCAGCATCGCGACCCCCTCCGCTACCACACCACCCTGGCCCACTCCCACCCCCTCCCCGATCCGCACGTACTCCTCGTGCGACACGTCGTGGCTGAACCCCGTCATGTAGCTCCTCCGTGCCCCTATCCGCCGTATCGCCTCCCCCGCCTCGCGTATGCCCATGTGCGACGTGTGTGGTCGCGGTCGCAGGCAGTCTATCACGAGCACTGGTCTCTGTCCTCCAGCCTCTATAACCTCCCATGCATCCTCTGGTATCAGCGACGCGTCAGACATGTACACGATCGCATCCTGTACAAGGAACCCAAAACAGAGGTATGGTCGAATGACCGGGGCTACCTCATCGTTTTCCGCTGGCGGCGAACCACCCGACGTCGGTGTCGCCGGTTGTGTGCCAAACGGCGTGGGCATGAACGTCGCCAAAGGACTCGACGTGAACAAGCGTCCGTGATGTACTTTGTAATTCAGTCGACCGTTCTCGGGCAGTAGCCTCACTGGACCCTCACCTAAAAATGGCGTGATCCATATCCCAGTATCCTTGATCTCGAATGCTACCCTATCACTGATGATATGCCACCTAAAGTCGGGAACCTACCCATCAAAAAGGCCCATCTCAGCTTATCATTCGAACAATCTCGTATTTCGGGAAACGCACGTCACCCCCTCCGGACGCGAATTCCTTCGCCACGAGGTACGGAAATGCCCTCTGGACATCTCTAAATGTATCTTGAGAGACATAGACATCTATGTGTTTCTGTATTGCGCCTCCCAGGGTCCATCCTGTTAGTTTACCGGCCAGGGTCGATACAACATGACGCCTAGACCGTGCGACAACAATTACCTCGCAGGTCATCTAGCCCGTTCATCGCTAGATCGAAAAAGACATTACCACCAATGTCATCGCTTAAAGTCAAGAGACCCACCATCAGCGTGTGCGTGAGTGATAAGTACGGCGTCGATCTCTCGCAATCCATATTTCGGGAACCATTCTGCAGCGGCGGCCTGAAAGTTCTTACCCACATCTATTACCAGCGTCCTGTTTAATACATAGCGGTAGTCATTGATCACCCGGCGAACCACGGATCTCGAAGAATACCCACGTCTTCTTCCCATCTTTGTGCGTAGTCGCCCGAACCACAGCTGATGTATTTCGTCTGATATTCTTCTTCCCCTCCGGGGTGAGGGTAGAGAGACATGTTCTACAAGGTTCTCTAGTTGGCGGTGCCGTCAAGCAATCCAGGTATGGTATCGAAGTCGATGTCCCCGTCCCGAGGAAAATGAGTTCAATATCTACCTTGGCGCTGTCCTCAGGCGGAAGAGAAGTCGACTTGGAAGTTTCATCCGGACTGGCGACATTTTCGTCGGTGTGAAGGAGGGTATCTGTTAAGGCAGAGATCATTTCAACGCCGGCCATGGCAATGAGTCGATCCCGAAGGTGATCTTCTGAGTTTCTAGTTCCGTGAGGAGGCTAGCTTGGAAGAAGGCGATTTAAAAGGACACCACTGGCGCCGACGTGCAGTGCCATGACAGAATCTAGAGTCATCACGCGTGACCACTTGAAACAAGCTCGCTCGGTATCGTACCAACGCAGGTAAGACGGTCGCCACCAGTTTCGTTGGAAACGTCAAAACCAATAACCCGGGACTGAGTTCATCTCCGATATTATGGCGGGATTCGCCTAGCCGAGGGGCCACAAGAAAAAGCAAATTTGGACGCACTCCCCTCCCCACCGGTCCTAGTACGGCGAATTATTATGAACACCGACCCAGTCAAGATTGTGGATTGTAATACGCCCAAATTTCATACATGTTAAGTGACCACCAACCCAACTTGAAGGACGCGATGCTCGCCTCATTTCGTGAATACTACGTGCGTGTCGCATTAGGTAGAAGAAAATATGACCAGACCCAGGACCTACTCGAAACTACATCTTCATCCTGTACTTGATGGTTTAAACTTACCTTCTGCGCGTGCGGTGCAAATTTAGATGACCGGCCCTGGAAAATAGAATACCGTTGATTGAGATAGAAAACACAAGGACTGTGCATACCCTAAAAGAAACAAATTTGCTGAATGCCGTCAATGTATCAGAGTGATAACTCACCAAACAAGTCCATATCGGAAATTCGTGGCGAGCGATTTATGAATTCCCAGACAGACATCCTGCGGAATGTCAAAAATATCTCTCTCCATGTGCTGGAAAGGATAAATTCGATAATGCACACCTCAATCGTAGCCCCTTTCCGCAAGCACACGGGATCTGACAGGTCAGGCCGTTCCCCGCGCTTCTTCGTGTACACTTTGACTAGATAAAGACTTTCCCATACGCGCTCGATCAGGTAGTCGAGACTAAGGGTTCAAGGTAATTGTACTGAGGAAAAACGGTCGAAAATCGAAATGATGTACGCACTTCAGGTCCATTTCACAACTGATAACAACTGTGTTCTCTGTTCTGGCAAGCCTGTCAACCTGCCTTAGAAAGTAAGTTTGATTCCTTCTTCTAAAAAACTGCTAGCATACCAGTTCCAAGCTGATGGCATCTATTTTATTGTACACATCTGAGGCAGATATCAAGAAAAACGGTCTTGGCTGCTTCAGTATAACTCACAGAGACATGGGATATATTTGCGCGTTCCTAGATCAACACTTCAGATGGTTGTTCGTGTTTGGTTGCCTGATGAACCTACCGATCAACACATCTATGAACTCATCTGTTGTGATCTGCAAATAATTCAGCATTTGGATCAAAGAGTCAGTCATACATTAGCCTCACATCCTCTCGAATCATGACATCACAGTTGTGTAACTTGTCTATGAACAATGAAGAAAATACTTTGATTTCGTGGCATCAGCTAGACATACAAGTTGCGAGGATTGTCCGTATGGTCTTTTCGTCGGTTTTGGTTAGCTTCACTGTTGTATTAAGCTTCGGGAAAACGTAAGAGTGCACACTGATCCACATAGATAAATGATTACCGTTATCTGTTCAATACGGGTCACACTCAGCTGTTGCACTAGGTTAAAAGAGACTATTGTTATTCACTCCACCGGTAGTCTTGCGTTTGAATACGACATCGGGTCTTCGCCTGTTTAGCCGGATGCCCACGGCGTCGAGTTCAATTTCTAGAAGGCGCCTTTGTTCCTCGGATTTTGTAGCATCAAGCATGATGAGTATAAGATCTGCAGTCTTCGCAGCTAGCCTAGCATAAGAAACGTTTTAATTAGGCGATACGACTCACTGGCAACCACTTGTCGACCTCGACCTCGACCTGTGATATTGATAAGAATAAGGAAACTAAGAGAGAAAGTTGAATGGATTTCTCGCGCCTTGACTAGCGCCTTCCACGATTCCAGGAAGATCAAGAAGTTGGATGCGAGCACCCTGATACTCGATCACACCAGGAATGGCGGTGAGCGTAGTAAACTCATAGGCTGCAGTTTCTGAGGCTGTGTGTGTGCATTTGCTGAGTAGCGTCGACTGTTGGCAACACAATCAAGGGAAATGGATGCATGGACAAAACAGAGGAACGAGCCTTTCCGACGGATGGGAAACCGATGAGTGCGACGCGAGCATCTCCAGACTTTTGCACGTCGAAACCAACACCTGCGGGACCGGACTTAGAGGCTGGCTCAAGGAGTTGTGCACGGTAACGTGCAAGCTTTGCCTTGAGTAGGCCAAGGTGATATTCTGTCGCCTAGATTTGAAGTTGGTCAGATATCTAAGAGCTCGAGTCCTACTTGAAACTAAGTGCCTTATTCTTCTGGGCTGTTAAACTCGGAAGCTGAATAGAGAACATAGAGCCAAACGAAAGACATACTCCTCGCCATCTCCTCTTGATATTTCCGTCCGCGATGGTCAGATTCAATAAAGTTGGACGCCTAAAGCGCTCACCTTCGATCTCTTTGATCTACAGGGCATCGACTTGTATGATCAAAACGTGTGGAAGGCAGAACACTCACCTTTTCGACGATACCCATGTTGAATGCGATGGCAAGTTGCAGAGCGCGGCAATGGCAAATAGAGTTAATGTGAAGATCCACTTGGATAACTTTGAGATCGAGTCACGTGGCTCACAGCTTAACTGCTGCCAGTGCCTGCCAGCGGTCCAGCGCAGAAAGTTACTAGGTTCAAGGAAGAGGTCAGTTTGGACTTCTTAACTTGAAGATGACTAGCGTTCGGCGAGGAATGCAACATCAGCCGTCGCTATTCTCACTGGAGGAACAAGATTCTAATGACGGCGATGAACCCGACTGGGAACCTCCCCCAATTTCCAGACCACATTCCTCCACTCCTTCTATGCTCTCCTCTACTATGAACACTTCCTTGCGCAGCAGGGGAAAAGGCCGGCAATCAAGGGGCAACTTCTCTTCCGGATCAGCGTCCAATACCGTATCCACAAACTACAATCCCCCACCCAGGTCACCGAAATACTCGGACATTTATTCTCAGTTTGTCAAGCGATACAGATCCGAACCTGGCCTCGACGACGATCCACGGAACGATCCAGACTCAAACTACTTCCAGAGGGGCTTGGGTCAACTCATAGATGCAGGAGACAGTGACGATGAAGACCTCAGCCGCTCGAATTTTGGTGGAGAGGCATTTGATCGCTTTTCTGCCCTCATGCTCGAGTCCGACCCAATCGAGCCTGCGACACTAGAAGACCGTCAACGTTTAGAGTGGCAAACTATGTTGGCCTCTGTCCTGGATGGTGACGTTCTCAGATCTGAGAAAACTCGTATTGCGGTCGCTCTCGAATCCTCTGGCGAAGATCACAATAACACTCACCTCAACATATGGCTTGGGTTACGCGCCAAGTTCTCCGGCAGAAAGGAGGCAGAAGAGCGTAGGCATGTCGAGGAGCGGAGGATGCGTACAGTGGATCTCGTCATTGAAGAGATAAACTCTTTCAAGCTCAAAGACGACGAACGCGGCCCTACCATAGCGCTGCAGCGAGTCAACTCTCTTCTTTCTAGACTCGAGGCGGCTCAGTCCCTTTATCCAACCCTCAAAGCTTTTTGTGGAGATAACCTCGCTGCATCAGAAAAAAAATTTCAAACCCGCTGTGACACCCTCAACACTTGGTCGACCGTTCTCATGTCCTTGCGTCGTCATATCACCCTTCTCCAGAAGTGGACGGGGAGCGAGTCACTTGATGTAACGAGTCCAATCGCAAACATTGATGTCTACCCACGTTTGCAAGCCAACGGCTCCTCCAAACGAACACCGGATAGTAGCACGTTTATCGAACGCGTCCTCAAGGAGGACTCAATTCAGAAGACCTTTGAAAAAGGATTTTTGACTACCGTACACGCTTTCATCGGCACTGCTCGCGACGCCCAGGTCAATCTGTCGTCATCCTTTGAAGAGATGAACCTTCCCACTTTTGAATCTGAATTGGTTCCCCTTATTGCCTTCCCTACCAAACTCGCACAGGCATGCCTACGTGTTCGTCTTGACTATGTCCAGAAACTCAAAGACCCCGAAGTCCTCATCATCGATCAAGTCACCGAAGATGTGAAGATCAGTCTTGGCTTAGCTTGCACGCTTAAGAGGCAGTACGAAGCATTCCTTTCCCCCGATCCGGGGGGTAAGTGGAACCTGCCCAGATGCATAAGTGAAGATTATGACGCTACCATTCTCGAGGCCTTGTCGATATTCTTCAGACTCATTCACTGGAAGCTTAAGAGTGGTGTCAAAGGGATCTACTTCAAGGAGACAGATGTCATTGATTCTCAGTGGGCAACGTTTAATGATGTTAGTATGACTGTTATTGGGGCTTCGGCAGTCGTAGCTGAGCAAGTTTGGTACGTAGCACTGTCGTCACTGGAAGAGTTAACAGCTAATCAGCACCTTACAGCTCATTGACCAATCGGTTGATGGTTCGAGTTGCGAACTACTTTGAGACTCAAGTCCGCCTTCCTACCTCTACGAGTGGACAAGTACACAAGGCACCAAACCCAGTTCTTCAAGGTGATGTCATCGCTAGCAGCACCGGCCAAATGACCGACGAGCAAAAGGTCAACTGGTATGGCAAGATACTGGATAACGTCAGGTTGCGATATCGCAAACTTCAACGCTTTGCAAGGTCCGTGCACCTACTTTTCTTAGGATTACTTTAACTTTGCAACCATAGAGCACTTACGCAACGAATAAGTAACTCGGCGGAATACAACCTTGAAAATGTTCCTCTCGAGCAGTTCATAGCGGCCCTGGTTACGACAGATCATTTTCTTGTCTACACCCAGACCTACGAAGAAGACGGCACATACATCATAGCCTCAAGTGCGCTCCGAGATCGCTCTGATACTATTCGCCGTATTCTTCTCGAATCTTTTCACGTCAACGAGGTTGTTAACGATGAGGGTTTACCCCTCCCCGTCGGTGACAATGTTGCTGAGTATGCAGACAGCGACGAGGATGAGGAGGCGGAGTATCTTTTACTGCTATCTCCTCGCGACTTCTTCATCTGGAATGGACTGGTTCTCATGTTAGAGCTGCCGAAAATAGAGCTCGACATGAAGGATAACCGGGTGAGACTAGTTGCAGATGGGACGACCCGCCGACTTGCGCTGGCGAAACAACAGTTCATTGATACCTTTATACCCACCGATGAAGATGAGGAGCCGCTTGAGGCGATCCTTACCCCTCCTCCCTGCATGGTCGAGCAACAGGCCCATATACCAGCCGTTAATCGTGAATTACGCAAAATCTCTCGCGCAACGAACAAGCTCGCCGAATCCATTGTCGATTCGGTCCATCACGTCCGCAATTCCCTACGGAATGCAATTCGGTACCAGGAATTGCTGGAGAACTGGTACTTGTTTGCATCTGAGCATGGTCAACATGCACAGAAAAACATGGAACGAGCTACGGTGATTAAATTCAATCGCTCCCTCATTCGGCTTGCTATCTCTTGGGTTTCATTCATCTGCGATGACTGCGACCCGACGGACAGGAAAACCTTCAAATGGGCTGTTAATGCGCTGGAATTCACGCTACATCGTACGAGGCGGAGCAATATTTTGCAGATGTCCAACGACCAATTTGAGATGCTTCGACAGAAAGTGGCAAGTTGTATGACGTTGTTGATGAGCCATTTTGATATCCTCGGCGCCCGGTCGACTCTGGAGGCACGCAAGGAGAAAGAGAGGCAAGAGGAGTTGCTTCGCGAACAATCGTCTGTTGCCGGGGAAGATGGGCCGCTTTTGCAGCGCTCACAATCTCCCGCCAACGACGACTATCTCATTACTTCCGGTGTATATGCATACACAGACCTTCATGTTCGCCTCTTCTGGGAAAGAACTGCCAGGGCGCTCGAAGCACTTGAGCGGGAGCGCGAACAAATACGTTCGGAAAATCGTGCAATCGGACGTGTGCTTGATGACGAGAAGTTGGAAGATCGATCCCTAGTTTTCCTTGCGTCTTCAAGTTCGAACATCTCTATTCGCTGGCAGCAACGGCGATTCATCGGTGCCGGAGCATTTGGTTCCGTCTATCTTGCTGTCAATCTCGATACAGGGTCCCTCATGGCTGTCAAGGAGATCAAGTTCCAGGAGCTATCCGGGCTGCCAAATCTATACTCTCAGATCAAGGATGAACTCAGCATCATGGAGATGTTGCACCACCCAAATGTTGTCGAGTACTATGGCATTGAGGTGCATCGAGACAAGGTGTATATCTTCGAAGAATATTGCCAAGGTGGGAGCTTGGGTGCATTGTTGGAGCACGGACGAATCGAGGACGAGAGTATCATCCAATTGTATACCATGCAAATGCTAGAAGGACTTGCATACCTTCACTCGAAAGGTATTGTACACCGTGATATCAAGCCAGATAGTGTGTCATTCCATTATGTTATAGATTCAGGGGCTTACCTGTTTCTCAGACATTCTTCTTGATCACAGAGGGGTCATCAAATATGTCGACTTCGGAGCATCGAAAATTCTTGCCAAGAATCGAACCATGCAACGGTCTCGGCGTGGTTCAGACATGGTCAATTTCGCAAAAGTTGGCGGTCTTGGTGGTGGCCTCGGGATGAACAACAGCCTGACGGGTACTCCAATGTATATGTCTCCCGAGGTTATCAAAAGCGACAAACGAGGCCGTCATGGAGCGATGGACGTGTGGTCCCTGGGGTGTGTCGTGCTCGAGTTTGCCACAGGCAAGAAGCCATGGAGCAATCTTGATAACGAATGGTATGCGCAATTTCCTTATCTGCGTTGCGCGTCATTCCTGATGCATTTCAAGGGCGATCATGTTTCACATCGGGGTTGCTACTCAACACCCACCACTTCCGGAACCAGGTCAACTCAGCGACCTTGGGATCAATTTCATAAAACAATGTTTGACCATCGACCCAGTTCTACGTCCTACAGCAGTCGAACTTTTGGATCATCCCTGGATGCTCCAGTTTGGCGAGACTCTCCTAGGCTTTGGCGACGGGGATCTTACACCTACTCCACCCGTTGAGACATCTCGCGAAGAGAAGCTTGAGATGACCTCAAGCGCGGAGCTAGTTACTACTTCTCAGGAGGTGGAAGTCGAAACCGCGCCCTCACCCGCGTTATCATCGGTGTCAACCCCTGACAGTGATTAATCCACATTGGGTGTCCGCCTTTTCTGACCGTCTATTTTGCTTGGGTCCCATTTTTCTGTTCTCAGTACACCGTGTAGCCATTACTCAGACCCTGTGGTCCGCGAATCTTGTATCATGATATGCATTGTTTGATTGTGAAGATAAATAAATTAATCACCTATCGACACATTCATTAAGCATACATCGTCGAAAGTTGTACCTAACAAGTAAATTTGTGTACTATCATCACTATCTGACGGAACGCTAGCGTGACAATAATAAAACGAATAATTTGAAACGTGTCTGAAACAAGTGTCATTAAATCTGATACCAGTGGTGATTTTTTGCGATGAACCAGAAAACTACATTATCATCAGAGACTGTCTTGAGCCATCCAGGCAAACTTTGAATGGTTCTCGCGTTTACGTCAGTTCGGCACTCCAGGATACCATCCTCTTGCAGCGATGAGAGAACGTCAACGATTTCTTGCCTATCGTAAGCTACTCGCAGGCGCCATCGTAACTCAGTCTAAATGATACATTTAACGGGGAAAATTGCATGTGATGACGAGACTCGCCTGAGTGATGCCCGGGTGCAGAAAGATGAGACCGACTACAGCTTCCTGTGCCGTTCTCCATGACCTGTCAAGTCTAAATCCGCGAATATCAAGCCATCGCCGAGGGGTAACGAGTGCCAGTGGCTCATCAGACACCGTTACGCCCCAGGTGTCACAATAATCCCCAGCCACTAGAAGCGGGGTGTTGAAATATCTCCACAGTAATATAGGAGGCGTCGTTAACGTCATTTCATGGACGAGCTCAAGGACATGCTGTTCGCCCTGTGCCTCCATGCCCTACGATGCTTAGTCAGCACACCTCGGACGAAGACAAAAACATACCAATGCTGTTTTATCGAGTCCAGCCTCCCTGGAGGTACGTGCACGGTCAAGAATTCTGTTGGTAATTTCGCGGTCTGATTGACTGAGACCGGATGTGAAGGTCGCAAAGGCAGTGTTGATGCACGCGGAACAATTGATAAGCCCGGCCTCTGTCCCGATGGCGCATGCAGCCTCTTTTCCGTCAAGTGTTGTCCCGTGAGTCTCTAGTCCAAACGTATTTGGATCTGACAAGATAGCGGTGCTCTCTGAACGTTGATCTCGATTTCCACCTGGACTTGCGACAGAAGTGGGGGAAAACCTTACTCGCACGCAAGTTTCAATATCTTCGTCATCTGTCCAGTCTATCAACAAAGCTGGGCCTGCAGATATGAGCGGGACTAAGTTACCTGCCCTCTTACTGTTCCAGTCAATCTTCTGCCGGGCGACTCGTGACTGAGATGAATCCAAAATAAAATCAACCTAAAGCCTAGTATTAAAATATCACGAGTAAATGAAGAACTACTCGCCTACCTGGCCATCAGAAACAAGATGCAATAACGTGGCAATATCGCCCTCCGAGGAAATCAGAGGCCACTCCATTTCGTCCACAACCCTCTCCACCGCCACATCTTCTAGCGAAACAGCATCCTGGAACAAATCGCGAGGAAATGGTCCACCAAGGGCGTTGAGGTTGCTATAACATTTCTTAACACCTCCAAAACAGGTGTGCACATATTATCACCTACGCATCTGAGATTTTGAGCATTCTACCTGGCTTTGCCTTCTTCGGATCGCGCACGAGTTTGGACAGCACCCCCTGATGTAGGAGATTTGACCTGGCAACAGAGACACACTGATCTCCTACGCTATGCAACAAACGCGTTGCACTATCGGAGTCGTAGAGTTCGCCCGGTGTGCCAAAGACCATCTTTGAATGTATATAAATGTGTGTGTGTGAGTAGAATAAACATACGTGCCTTTAACGCTGCTTCTGCGAGTTGCACCCTCTCATTCTTCGTATCCTCGCACATGTTGTCGGGCTCTCTGGTGAAAGCCTGGCTTCGAAATTGCTTTTCCCTGTTTTCTTCAACTGTCGTACCCCACATGAAATCCCACGATGGCGAAGCTAATACGTCTTCTTCAACGTGGTAACAACTACGCAGTTCTTCGACAGAAGCGGGTAGTTTTCTCGGTGTCTCGCGTTCCACGAATCCCACCCGCCTGGTCATCATTGAGTCTCGCTGATAGGAAAAGTCTCGACACTCACAAGGCATTCTTATCCACGTGCCTCCGAAGAAATTCAACGTGGTTAATTAAGTCAAAGTTAGAAGGACTGCTGGGATCTTCGTCTGGAAGATGAGCTGTTCCTCTGTATCGTAGCCAGACAGTATGCCATTGGTCTTCCAAGCGTTTCATATACAGGTCTTCGGCAGCACATTCTCTGAGATGCGTGATACGTTGCCTGACCGAATTTCTGGGTACTGCTGGGAATACTTGATCAAATGCTGACAGATCGAGTCTGGAAGTTCGACATCGCGCCCGGATAATGGCTGAGGCGTCGCGCGCCAGTTCATCGAACTCTCGAGTCCAATGAAATCTCGGCCGCCTCGAAGCTAGAGGGAATAATCGTGAGCTTGGTTGAAAGAGTTGTCATCAATGCATGTACCCTCGCTTCCTTCTTTCGTCTCTCGCTTCTTTTTCATGCTTGTCGTAGGGACGGCAGGCGGACCCTGCAGTGTAACCAAGGATTCGACTGCTTTCTCTGGAGGATTGGGGACCATAGGAGGAGGTTCGGTGACAGTGGTGTGCGCGTTGTTAGCCAACCTCGCCTTCGGTTGTGATGTAACTTTCTTTGAGAGTAAACGGTTCTCCTTCAATGCTTGTTGAATCTCGTTCTCCCAGTGTGATTCCTCCATTGTAAGCGTGGACTGCATGAAACGACTCCGCACTGCACGGATACGGACAGCTAGTGTACCTTTCACGGGCTCTGGATGAAGTTGATGAAGAAGATCCTCCCAATCCCGTTCTCGTTGAGCACGCGCTTCTTCTGCTTTTTTACGCAAAGTAGACTTTGCTTCGACGTCTTCTTCCGCCTTCCGACTTCGTTTAATCCTTTGTCGTGCTTTCTCGAGGTCGTGTACAAGTTTTTCGCTAGAAACCGTGTAATAGCCCGCGACAACGTGGCGAGGAGCGCTGAGTACGTAGCTAATCTGGTCCAACCTTGCATTCATGTCATTAGTATTTGAAGCGGTTTCACCAGTATTTGTGGTCATCTCCATAGCCAAGTATTGCTTTTGGTGCCATGTTAGGGCATATTTTGGATCCCAAGACAGCCTTCTGCGTAGACAACGACCAAGGGTGGCACATATTTTTACGGGCACTGGTGGACTCGTAGAAGGACATCCGGCAGCCTGAGCATAGGATTGATCCCTGCTGAGTTTGTAAAGCTCATCCCAATATCCCTTCCCTTCCGTAGGCGTGCTGGTAGGATGTTCCTTCCAGTAGGGTGGCGATGATTCGGAGAGAGCCCAAAGGTAGAGTGACCCAGAGGTGTGGAAGTGCCAAAATAGAGGAGCTAGTGCAGGGGTACTTGCACTCCAACCCTCCAATGGCGCCTTCTGAAATGAAATGATATCACCATTAGAACAAGAGCACTTGAACGGTGCATCGGGGGCCTTGGTACGTTCGAGTGGGGTCACCAACCCCAGTGAGCGTAGCATCTCCATCAACTCTAATATCCGAGACCTACTCCTAGATTTTCCAATCCCAAGTGACGTGTGCAGGTTTGGGGAAAGATCTTTCACGAGTGTCTGCTTTCCGTGGCCCGAAAAAAGGAGATCAAGAGCATCGTCATGAGCGACTACGGCAACGAGCGAACAATGCAAAGCCAGTGTTATATCGCGCTGAAAGTGGGAAATATCAACGATCCTATGTTCTTGAGAGATGATAGAAGTGGCAGGTGGGGATTGTTGAAAAAGCTCGAGCGTATAGAGATGTAGCCGTTGTAGTCGCAGTGCCTTTCCGACGAGGAAGCCGTACAATTGAGCCACTGTGGTTCGTTCAGATAGAAGGACGTCACGAATCGTTTTACTGTCATAGGAAAATAGCTGTTGCAAACGCTCGTTCTCCTTGTCGTCTTGGTCTTCAATTTGTAATAGGTTGAGTGGGAGAGACACAGGATGCGCAGAGGAAATGTCTGGACCATATTCGATAGGTTCGTCTAATACCTTAATGGATTCCATAGTCGACGACGGCGCACTCTGGCTGAGTTGGCGAAGAAAGACATTAACTTTCTCTTGTGGTGTGTCTGGAAGATAAACCAAGCAAGCAGGCCGGCTGACTCCAGATGGAGCGACAAGGGAAGTCTTGACCATCCTGATACGCCCACGGCTCTCCAGGTTCTTGAGTGCGGCTTCTCCAGTACGTTTATCGAGACGGGTCCCAACTGGTGCACTAGTTGGCTCTTTTGCTCGTGACATGGAGTCCAAGAGTTCCGTATGTGCGTCGAAAATTTCCTTGGACTGCATGTTTGCAATTCCACCCATGGTCTCTATGACTTTCAGAAGTTCGTTTTCACGTCGCAGAGCAGAAATGTTGATATTTGAACGCGTCTTTCCGCCTCCGCTTGTCCGACTTCGCTTGGACGGCCGTGGGGAAAGTGGTGGGGTCGCATCTTTGTGCTTTCCACAAATACCCATATGAAGATCGGGAGTTTCTGATGATCCCTGGCCAGCTGTCGGCGTGGGATGACAAATCTAGGCGGCCCATCAGCCTCCACCTATGATAGCACCGTAAAAAAAAAAAAGTACTCACGGCCGTAGAGGCGATGTCTTCTTGAGCAACTAGCACAGACAAATTCCCTTTCACGGGAGCTCTTCCAGATAAACGATGACCACTCGACACTATTGCATCACTACTTTCCATTCGGAGTGTTGAGTGATTGTTCGAATTAAGCGCGACTATCCTAGCACGTTTCAAAGAGGGGTGAGATGATTTATCTGAATGACTTGACTGTACGATGCCGGCTCCCATTACTGATCCTGGGAGCGCGACCCCAGCATTGGATAGTTCATTAGCCGGTCGGCTATTTACGACGACTTGTGTAGGTGTGAGGCCTGCAGGTGCCCGCCCCTCTCCCACTTCATTGACTTCTATCAGCGTTCTTAGCGATGATCCTTCAAGTACAGTATTTTGTGGTTCGCGATCTTTGAAAATAGGATTTTTGCGAGGTCTTCCGCGTTTCCTCGGTGAGGTGGTGTCCGTGAGGACGGGCGTTTTACGAGGACGACCCCGCTTCCGCTTGAGAAATGGTTCACTCTCCTCTCCTTGACTTCCCTCATCCCTTTTGCGCTTTTTGCTCCTTGCTGACGCGCCATCTTTGAGTGAGTCTTGGTATGAATAAAGCTGCGTGGCTGTGAGGTAGAAAAGGTTGGAGTCGAGGGCAACAAAATCCCCGATTCGTGACAAGTCAACGTCAAGAGCAGAAGCAGGTGTGTCCTGCAGTCGTTCGCTTGCCATTACGCTTTTGTACGCAGCAAGTGTAAAGTACCGATGGCGTCTCTCCCTGCCAAAGGTCTCCATGAAATCTACAGTGCCAAGGTCACCGAGATGGGCAGGTGGTTTGCTGTTGGATGCCCGTGTAAGCAGAAGTTCAATTGTGCGCTTGTCAAAATTGCCAAGAGAAGCACAGATGTCCTAAAGGAAAGGATGTTAGGTCGTCCTCGGCACCAAATAGTTTTCTAAGTACATTAAGCGTTAAGCCAGATGGACCGGCTTCTTCGAGCATATTTGATACCTGCCTGTGGATCGTTAAGTTCGTCTTCACTTCGTCACGGACTACGTAAATTGCGATCAAGCTTAGCAAGTTTGTAATATATTTCTTATTGGTGAAACAAACCTGAAGTGTCTTCGGCCAGACTCGCATCTCTCTCATCATCCTCCGCGTCTTGTCCCACGACTACAGATCCCTCTGGAAGCTGGTTGTCTGACGTCACAAGACGTATACACTTCATTGTGCGATCTCGTGTTTTGCTGCTTGGAACCAAGATGCGTTCGACGACGCCCTGCTGGATCAACTCACGTAGCCTGGTTTGGAAAAAGCGGCGGTCCGTCTTTGTTGGATACACGAGTCCCTGCAACATGATGAGGGAAAAGAAATATGTCGAAAAGAAGGAACTGTTTACAATCGTCATAAGCAGGTTATTGGACGGATGTATGTTATTTCTGGACACTTTAAGTAGCTTGATGATCCTATTTCTAACAAGCGGGAGACTAGAAAGATGCCTGGAATCTATCGGATCGAAAAGAATCTGTGAGGAACCGTCTTGATCGGCAGGTTTGTTAGACGCGTCAGGAGGATTGACACGTTCGCCACTGATGGCCACCATTTCTTGAGTCTCCTCTTCTTGAATTTGCTGCCAGAGTGCACTCCGTTCCACAAAATATTTATGGATACATGCGTGGTTACCCACACCACCGCGGCGCACCTTGACGCTGCAGAGCGGAATTAGAATCACTAGCAATCGAAGGAAGGACGACGTACATAAGACCAAGTTCGACAAGTTGTTTAATAAGGTAAAAACACGTTTTTTGGTCGTATTTTGTCTTTCGTCCAAGCTCGACAGTTGTGATGCCATCTTCTCGCCCTCTGGTGACTAATTGGAGAGCGCTGTACACCATAGGGCTCAGCTTTGGAGGCTATAAGTGGGTCAGACTTGCTTTATTTAACTCGGCATGCACAGACGTACTCTAATATGGGAACCTGTGATCGCAGCGAAGGAGGTTTCAGGGTCGACTGCTATGCGCAGAGAGTCACCGTAATCTCGTTTCAAGTCTTCCAAGTGTCTATGTCGACCATCCAGGACGAGCTCCAGGGAAGGAGGTATGCCATTAGCAATCTCCTCCCCCCTAGCCGCAGCCTTGCGTTTGGCACTCGTTTGGGGAGCGATGTATACTTCTGAGACGGAACCTGAAGGCATAGTACCAACGCGGACGGAGGACTGTTGCACTACGAGGGACCATACAAAAGCACAGAACGCATCATCAACGAGCTGAGAGCTGTCGTCCTTAGCGGCATAGAAGCCGATGATAAAGTCCCTAAGGCGTGATACATTGCAGCCTGTAAGAAAAGAGTTTATGTGAGAAATAAATGTACGAGGGGGGGTTCGAACTCGACCTCCTGGGAGATGATAGGCGCCGGAAAGGAGGCTAGGACTCACCAAGGTCGCCATCAAACGACAGCTCACGCAGACAATGGTGTACGAGTTCATCCATCGTAGATTTGGCTAGATTCTTGAATCAATGGCTCATCGAAGCGCTGGAACTTGTTTGTCTAGTCGAGTGATAAGATTGACTCAGATCTGGCAAATATCGCCATGTGACTCACAGTGCCGTGACCATGTATCCGCTGTGACTCCTTCACTGACGATCGTCACCAGTTCTTGAACTAGTAAGTCTACTATCACGCCGCTTCATTTCACCGTGGTCATCCTCGTCTATTTTCACCACAGAGAAGGCATTATCTAGTACGATTCAATCATTATCAGGATGGTGTGTCCCTCACGTGACACCTTCATCATCCATCATAAATTCAAGCATCTTTAATTCCAGACCATCTGTACAGATTGCGGGGGAACAGTTATCGAATATGATCCTGCTGCGGGCAACGGGTTTTGTGTACAATGCGGAACCGTGGTGGAAGAGAACACTATCGTATCCGAGGTCACTTTCGGCGAGACTTCTACAGGCGCTGCAATGGTTCAAGGGGCCTACGTTGGACAAGGATCAAGTGAGTCACACCATCGCACCGCAGTAACGGCATTTACAATTTCTTCCTAGCCCACGCTCGTATGAGCGGCCCGTTCGGTAAAAGGGGAAGCGCTGAATCTCGCGAGCAGACAATTGCCAATGGTACGCAGTCGTCAATTTAGGGAACCCTAGGCGATAACGCTCGACAGCCAGCAGAAAGATACAAAGTCTTGCTACCGCTCTCCACCTCTCCGAGGTTGTTGCACTCGCCGCAACACGTCTGTATACTCTCGCTGTCGAACATAAATTTACTAAAGGGCGGAGAAGTATTAACATAGCCGCTGTTTGTCTATATGTTGCATGCAGGCAGAAGGAGACGCGAAACTACATGCTTATCGACTTCTCCGACATTTTGCAGGTGAAGAATGTTCCGCATTCCATTTCAAAATGGGCCGGACCTACTGATCAGCTTTTCAGGTCAATGTATTTGAGCTGGGCCACACTTATCTTCAACTAGTACAAACTCTTAACCTCAGGCTTCCACTCGTGGACCCGTCCCATTATATTTCTCGATTTGCTGCGCTGCTCGAGTTTGGTGAAGAGACCCACAGGGTTGCCACCGATGCCGTCCGTCTTGTGCAACGTTTTGACAGGGACTGGGTCACTAAAGGACGTCGCCCGGCTGGGATATGTGGTGCAGCGCTTCTCCTCGCTGCTCGCATGAATAACTTCCGGAGGTCTGTGGAGGAGATCGTACAGGTTGTCAAGATTGCAGACACGACACTGAAGAAACGGCTTGAAGAATTTAAAAAGACGCCCAGTGGGCAACTGACATTGGCAGACTTCCGGACAGTATGGCTAGATGAGGAGATGGACCCTCCTGCTTTCACTAAAGGAAGGGAGCGAGAAGAGAAAGAGAAAGAACAAACCGTGGGTCAACTAGAAGGAATTAGGGTCAAGAAGCGGAAGGGAAAGCGGAAAAGAATAGACAGTATGTCGGAGGAGGAGCGTGTTGATTTCCCACCTCCGCAGGCCCTACCAACCCCACCTACCTTAGATCTGGCACTATTCAATCAAGGAATTCTTGTGGGCACAACAACACCTCCTCCACTCTTCTTCCCCGAGGACGACGAAGGGTCATCTTATACTCATATTGACCCGGTGCTTCGGCTAAATATCGAAGATGCAACAACTCAGTCTACTATGGGCATCGAAGAAAGCGCCGACCGAGCCCTTGCGGAGGAAGTTGCAACCTTTTTGCAACGCTCGCAGAGTCTCATGCTGAGTGATGCCCTCAATGAAGCAGAGGAAAGACGTAGCGCACAATTCACCGAGATCGATGAACTCAAGGGCCTTGACGAAGATGAACTTGATCGCTTTCTTCTCTCCGAGGAAGAAATTAAAATCAAAGAACGTGTATGGGTAGAAATGAATCGCGAATATTTGGAAGGCATCGCTGGTATGTTTCCTTCTCGTTCACCATTTTGATATGCCTCTTAGAGGATACTCTACAGCAAAGACGGACCAGCTAGAAGAAGGTAATCAACCCCCGCGAAGCCGCAAGGTTCGTATATCCCTATGACTTTCCGTATGGTCACTCGATCGCTGACCTATGCCAATCTTCTTAGCGACGGAAGCCTGTCGCAAAACCGCGCGACGAATCTACCCCATCTGCGAGAACTGCAGCTGAATCAGTTCGCAATCTCCTCAAGAAGAACGCAAAATATAGCAAACGGATTAATTACGACGCACTTAAAGACCTCTTCGTCGACGATGGCAATCCAAACATTAACCTTGAAGAGAAAGGCAAGCTGTACCCGATTGATGATAAAGCAGAGGAAGGTGTTCTAGTTGAAGAAGGTGGTGGAGTAGGAAGCCAGAAACCGCCAGAGACAGTCCCCCAGAACGACTTTCGCGGTGAAACACACGACGGCGAGGAAGACGAAAGCGAAAAGGAGGATCCTGAATATCCTTACGCTGGCTGGGATGAGGTCTACGAGCAGGAAGTATGATAATTTTGTACGGTACAGCATATATATGATATTAACGTCATAAGTGTATTGTCTCTGCGCGCGACTTCTCTCAGACGAATCTAATGCGGTCTAGGATGGCTGCAGTGTGGGGAGTCAACAAACTGTCTAACGGATCATGCAATGATCAAACAAACAATCACGGGGGCCAACTATGGAGCACCAGGAGATAGCTGGGGTTGTTTTGAATCCCACATTGTCCTCAATACGTCCGAAAACCCGGCCTTGCCAAGCTTGGCGTTTTGTTCAAACCTCTGCGCGAGCCAACTCTCCACTCTGTCCGTCATTGTCCGCCACATTGCCATGCGGGCCTGTATTTCCGCGGTCTGCGTGAACATCGTCTGGTGGGGTGACGTCGGGATATATTGTATTCGTTCATAGCAGGATGCAAACTGAGATAAAGAAAGGTTGACGGAGGTGATCGTTGCGTTTTGCGTCATTGGGTCGACAAACGATATCTCGCGTACGTATGCATCTTCCGATCCACCAAACAACTAGCAAGTTTAAAGCTTGTAAACGTCGCAGGTCGGGCAGCTCTAGATACATAGACATACTTTGACGATCCAAGCAGGCGCCTTTTGTTTGCAGCCTAATACACGTTCCGTTCGTATTATTCCGGTGTTCGGGTCTACCGAACGATCTATGACATCGACCGTTACGACGTGGGTGCAGTGTGGATTTGGGTATTTATGCCATATACCAATGACGACGTGAGACCAAGGGTGGCTAAGATAATAGCACATCAGGGAGGTGGTAGCCGGGCTACATGAAAATTTACGCACTCATACTTGAATGACTGGGAGAAGAAGTGCATTGTCTCGAGGCCGGGAACGAGCGGGGGAACCGAAGGAAAGGAGTTGAGCGCTGAGGCCTCTGAGGCGCGGCGTTTGACGACGAACCAACTCGCTCGTGATTCAATTAGCAATTTTTGCGCTCATCTCGCTCATTCCGATTGGCTACGGGGTGATTCGGCATCTTATTCTCACGCATAGCATGTCACGGCCCTCCGGGGATCCCCGGACCTGATTCCACTGATGAGTACCAACAGCACAAGTCGCGCAGGGAGACACTCTAGTAACAGCCATATCCGTCTCACCTATCTATACTCGGTTTGCAGTTTGCCCCAGAAGGACGATACGATCGGAATTGCGACCATTTGCGAAACTGGAAGACCAGACCGTACACCATGTTCTGAAACCGACTGGATCCAAAATCAAGTAATTCTCGGACAACCCTCAGCTTCGTCCAACGATCGCGTAAAGGGACTGCAAGCAACGACGCAAGGATGAGCAGTAAATCAAGCGTATGAAAAGACTCCTTGGCCTGTCCTGAATGTTTCGCTCTGTGAGACCATGGCCAACAGGTACCAACATAGACCGATGCGTTTTCTCTGATCTGGAAACCTGTCCTTGTATCCTTAGGGGTCCAGAAATATAACATATAGCAAACATATAAATACTTGGATCACAAACGGCGTACAATAACTAAACCAAACCCGTTACTGTACCTTACTATATTGTGGGTCTGCCAAGAGCCGGAGCTCCGCCAGGCGTGTCCTCAGTTTAGGTCTAAAAAGTCCAATATTAACATTAAAATCCAGATTAAAACAGAAACGCACTCACACTTCCAAAAGTTTGGCCTGTAGGTTTTCTTTCTCCTCTTGGAGCGACGATCGCTTGTCCGCATTTAACTGGGTGCTGCGAGGACAAATCAGCAAGAGTAGTAGCTCATCAAACCATCCATGACTATTGTCAGAGTGTACTTACAACACGTATCCTCCTTGTCCATCAAATTGCAGAATCGTGGAATGATACTTCCATAGTGACGGTCGATGAGAAACAGTCAAGAGTGTGATACCTAGTGCGGTTGCTTCTTCCATCATCTTCCCTTCCATATCTGATGGGACGAGCGAAGTCGCTTCATCGAGA
>JBBPTU010000135.1:0-39877 GCA_038094295.1 Tylopilus aff. beelii
ACTGGTTCAGTATTTTTGGTTGGATAATATCCCTGGGGTAGAGGTGTCCGAGCAGACTTTGCATTTGTGAGTCCGAAACGCTCTAGGACTTTCTCCAGATACTCGCATTGATCAAGATAAATCAAGCAGTTGGTGTGATCTCGACGGATCCTCATCTGGAGGAACTCGCATGCATCACCAAGATCTCTGCATTCCCACTTCTTCACAAAGAGAGCTTTGAGGTGATCAACCTCAGCTTTGTGGGGGCCACAGAATAGTGCATCATCTACATAGACAATGACATAGATTTTGCCATGTTTGTAGATGTATATTCCGGCATCGGAATGGATTTGCCGGAAGCCAAGCTCTTGCATGGACTTTTTGAGTGTACGTGACCAGGCCAAGCTGGCTTGTTTGAGGCCATAGCCTGAGAGTGCACGTTTGAGTTTCAAGACTTTGCCTTTTAGCTCTGGAGATGCAAAGCCTTCCAGAAACTCATCAGAACTGATTCCAGATGCTCCATAAGGTGGGCACGCTTGGTGGGACGTGAGAGGCAAGGCTCGTCTTCCGGATGGTAGTTCCGGTTGGCAACTGGATCCAGCGTTCGCACTGTTTCACAAGTGGTGGTGACCCCAATGCGATGGGCAAGAGAGATAGCACGTTGTGTTTGGGGAAATGCTGGTGGACCATATTGTTGAGCGCCCATGGTGTGGGCCAGAGATCGTGGATCAACAGCAGGTGAGGTGAATGAGGTGGTGAAGGGAGTGGAAGAGGTGGTGGTAGCGAATGCAAACGATGCAAAGTTGTTGTGTCGATTGTCAGCCTTTTCTTGACCTTCTTTCGATCACTTTCCTCTAGACTTCTTCTTTTTCTGCGCACTTTCCTCTTGGTTAGGCGTGTCCTTCTCCTTTCCTTTCCCACTTCCGGAGCTTCCGGTTCCGGAGTTTCCAGATGTCTGCTGTTGCTGGAACTGTGGTTCTGGTCCCTTCCGCTTCACAGCACTAATTTTGTTTGCTTGGGGTTGATTCCCCTTGGTGCCGGTGCGGGAATGCTGTACCTGTTGCTGCCAAGCAAGTATGGTCGCGTTTTCGAGTTCTGCAACTGAAACCGGAGCAGCAGCCGGCTTCTTCACTGTCTTTTGGACTGTGGATGCACTCTCTCCGCTTCCAACAACTTCTGTGACGACGTAGTCCTCCATCTTCAGAGAGTCAATACTCTTCTGGTTTAGCATCTGGGTGATGTTGTCCATATATGAAGGGAGTTTGGCCATGACAATCATGACCTGGCGCTTGTCGTCGATGGGGTAGGCAAATTCCTTGAGTTGGGCGAAGTGGGCAGAGAGTTTGGCAAAAGCCGGAGCGGGATGGCTGGTGGCAGGAATCTGAGTATCGAGCATCTTCTTGAACTCGAGGAAGACGGTAGCAAGGGATGGGGTCGAGAATTGCTTCTCAAGACTGGTCCAAATCTCCTCAGCAGTATCCTTGGTTGCCCAATGGTCCCGGAGTTGTGACGTCATTTTGAGGAGCATTGTTCCGGAAGCCTTGTCATTGGCAATATCCCAAGTCTGCTGTTTATCATCTTCATCATCTGGGCGCTGCCTAGTAATCACGTAGTAGCAACTTTGGGTCTTCAGGTATGGACCCATGAGCAGTGCCCAGGAGAGGTAGTTCGAGCCATCGAGGATGGGGATAGCATCGAATGCGGACTTGACGGCAGTAGACATAATAGTCAGGTAGGTAGATAGAGTCTGGGGACAAGGATGCGTTAGTACAAGTTCATACACAATGTAGAGGAGACTTGAATCACAATCACAGGCCCCTGAGCTTGTACCAGCATATGTTCCCTATGGGTTCCTAGCTTGTGTTGCTTTTCGCAGGAACATTTGTTCCGCGTACTTGCACACATCAACGCAGCATTCCGACCAGAACTTCAGTTCCGTGTACTAGCGCGTGGAAGTACTACACTCTGTATCTGGCGCACGAAAGCAAGCGCAGCCATTTACAGTGTACCCAGGTAAATTGATGAGCAATCCATTGGATTTGCTGTCAGGGCTCATAACCTGTTGAGAGGTGGGGTATAGGAGGTACCAGAGGTACTCCAGCGACAGAGGAAAGGCTCAGTTGTCTCACCTGGGGACAAAACGTCGTGGTTCGAGTGTAAAAACTTCTCTATTGATACTCCACAGACAAGCGATGTAAGTACATGTAAAATAAGCGTACATGAGGACATGGTGTGTCTTTGTACGTATGGTTGTACACTACGCGAGTGCGAGCTTCAGTTCCGGAGATTCCGGACCGTGGGAAAATTGCTTCCGGAAGCGGAAGCGTTCCACTGGTGCAGGTCCAGTGCTTCCGGAGTCGGAAGCACCGGAACGCTCCGGAACCATTTCTACTACTGTTCAACAGCCAGGTTCATCGTACAGGAGGCAAATCGCAAGCAGAATATAGAAGAATGACTCTAAATTGTGGTGAGCCTGATGCATCACCAGTATTCCAGGCCCCATACAGCTGAGCTCAGTGGCCATCCAGGCCCACGTTCCCTGCTGCATGTCAGGAAATTTGATTGTACATTAGTGTCATAGATGACATACCATTAATTGAAGCAGGTCTGCATCAATAGATCCGACCAAGTCACCTGGTAGAGGCATGCTAGCCACAGGGATGACGATGTTGTCTGTATCACGCAAGTCTCTCTGAGAAATGGTATTTGCTTGATCACTCACGTGTATCCCATAAGAACCTGGGGTAGGCGACACATCAGAAAGGGTGCTGATGGGGATGCCATAGCCCCAGTCACCCAAGAGTCCACTACATGGGAGCTTCTGAATTTTCTCTCAGAGCTGGGCTCTCTCGTGCTCCTGTAGTGGGCAATCGACAAATTCGGTGCCCAGATCGCTATGGATTGCTAGGATACCTCCTCCGGCATTCCATTGATAGTGACCCACCCACTCCAACCTGTTGTTCCACATCCATGAAGCGACCCAGAGAAGAAGAGCAATGTGTCAAGAAGCATGATGTATTCTTTTTCTTGTCGGATTATGTAAATGTGCTTCTGACTGTTCTGAGCGGGGGAAACCGTAGAATCGAAACCAAGTACTGTCCTGTTGGCAAAGGTGATTCCAAGTAGGATCCAGAGAAATGCATTGGGATGTTCATGGACGTTGAGAGGATGGGTGGAGATCAAACCCCCCCAGTTGAAGAGAGTGAGGATTATCTTTGAGCCTAGGAGTAGGATACCCAGGGCTGCGTAGCGCCCATCCTGAGCTTCAAGTAGGAACACAACCTTGCTGGCAAGTTCGACATACACTTCATTTTTGTTGTCTTGAGTATATGTCTTTTTCACTTCACCGGTAGCATAGATGTCAGTTCTCATGTCGAACTTCTGATCTTTGTCAAGACATTTCGTAATAACTCCCTTTTCGCAAAGCAGAAGGTCAGGCTTTTGTACAGCGCCAGTCAAACCGTCAACGGGTTTGTTCGCAGCCTTTCCTGTCCATTTTCTGGCAATGTATGGTTAGCATGAGATCGAACAGTTCTGCCTTTACTTACCTTGTGCACATGTGAGAACTTGGAATATGACGGATCACATTATTGAAGAATTCTGTGATCTTTTCTTCTAGGCACTCTGCCTTTGTGAGGTCTGGGTAGTATGCCCAGCAATCAGACGCCCAGTGTTGTATCTTCGCAAAACTCTGAAGGACGGACTCCATGGTGATGAGGGGGGTACCAGGCAGCTGTGAAAAGAGCCTTTCTTCGGGAAAAAGGTTCGAGAGGAAGCCCATTGCCTTCTCTTTGTCAAGTGACCAGTGGATTGGCACTGCATCTTCTGCAATTTTTGGATCCATAGATTCACGGAATGTGTCCGCCCTGCAATGGAATTGGGGTGGTGTAGCTAGCTGTTGTATCGTCTGTCAATTTCACTGAGAATTGGTGTTGAAATGCCTAGTGCACCGCACAAAGAGAGAGTGGTGTATGGTGCTTAGTAATGATGTCAGGAAATCTGCCATCATGCTATATCGAGTATCTTACCCACTGCATTTCCTTGGGTCCAGGTCAGTATGGAATAAGGGAGATCGCACTGGCTGAGAGTTCCACTGACTGGGTCAAGTAGTAGCGTGTCCCGCAACATCCTGCAATATGTATTAGCCAATACACGTGATTACTACTACATCTGTAATGCGTAGTACGGCTCTTTAGACCGGAATCAGAATTCAGCAACTCGCAATTGTTCTTGTGTTGAACAAGGGTGGGTACGCATGATTACAACTACATTATGAAGGACACAGTGCATAATACAACTCTTTAGACCAGAATTTATTCAGCCAAAATTCATTCAACAGCTTGTAGCTATTCTCTTGGGTCAAACGAGGGTGGGCACCCTTACCGAAGTTGGGAATCAAATGTGCAGCGGATCGTATGCGTGATATCGGGACAACTTCTCCAATTCATGTCCCATCTGATCGTGCCACCCATTTAAGTAAATGCAGGCCTGTGACCACATGCATATAGCCAGGCCTTCCTTGCTGCAGAACAATGCTGAAGCGTTGGACATAGGTAAGAAATGAATCGGTGTGCATGGGGCGGAAGATGAGCCTAAGCTGAGAGATAAAGTGACCTGTTGACAATGTCCTGAGTATCATACAGCACTTTGTTAACGTGATAGTGGCTTACTACTTCGCCGATCAGAAGGGTGAGAGTTAATACGAAGATCTGAAAGGAATAAGTGAAGGTTAAGGCAATGAGGACACAAGTATGGCGGTTACAAGCCAGGTCAACGGTCTCACTCACTCGAGTGGCGTGAGTAAGTTATGCTGATGATTGCGTAGATCTAACTAGAGTACATGGGCGCTGATAGTGGCGCTTTGATACATAACTATTGGGGGAATGGGAAACTACTACCAATATGAGAAGAATTGGCAGGGGGAGGTGGAGCGTCCTAGAAAGTACTAACTACATGCTCCATCTGGGGGTGATGCGAGCGGAGATGAAGAGATAAGAAAAGAAGACATACTGCGGACTGCGCAAGGCAGTGGGCCACTTCTAAAGAGTCCGTATGGCGGTGTACAAGATAGGTCAGATCGGAGGCAGAAAAGGGAAGGAAAGCGATGTAAGGAAAATAGGTACCCAGCTACTCCGTGGTTGGGCTTCCCACGCTTGAGTCTCCCATAGGATAGACGAGGTACAAGTCCCGGTCTGAGGCGCTGAGGAGTCCCGCTTGAACAAATGCTTCAGTAGCATGATCGATAGTGCGGTGTAACTCAGCGTATCGTGCTTCGATCTCTTCCCAGCCCGTAACACACTTAAACAATTAGAAGGCACCGTACCTTTAATACCTCGCGATGGCCAATTGCTATCGGGACTGGGGCTCATGATGACGGCATCATAAAGTCCATGAGGCCGTTCAGGAGAAGGAGGAAATGCATGTAAAGTCTGCGGAGCATCTACTTGTCCAGCATCGTGATAGCAAAACTGCTGTATGTGCACTTTGTACCACACCTGAATGCGATCAAATGGGAGTATGTGGTGAAGGTCCTGGGTCCCAGTGTTGAATGTGGGGTCGTCCATATGATCCTGGACAGGACGGAAAAATCCTTCAAGGGCAGGACAAAGATCTGGAATTCTGAAGAGGGTAATAGCCTCATCAATAGTTACACTAAGTGAGGGCTTATGAGCGAGGTGAAATGTGGTGGTGGCGGTGGAGAAGGTGCGGTGTGGCTTGGGCACATTGGGAATGAAACCGCGTGAAAGGGCTTTGGTGATAGCAAAATAATTGACTGATGAACAGGATAGGTTCATATGGTCACCAAGAGACGAGACTTCGGAAGCGTCGTGATCGTCCTCCAAATTAAAACCAAGGTTGTCATCATCCTCAGGGGTAGCACATTCTTGAAGACCTTCAAAATACATGGCAGCGTCAAACCGAAAGCACTTGTCAGAGCGATCGAGGTGTTGCGCAATTTGGTCATAATAGTTCTGATTGTTGCTCAACCTAGCGGGTGCCTTGATCTCTTGGATGTGGGCATGTTCAGTTGCATCGGCGGACCACTGCATGATTGGACTGGAGGCTTGAACATTTGGAACCATGCTTTGAAGTAGTTCCAGCTTGGGAATTTCCCAGTTCTTTTGACAACCGGCCGCTATTATGGCGTCTTTATTATCGTGAAACTGCTGGAGGGCGCTTGTAACCTTGCGTAGCGAGTCGTCGGAAAAAATAGGTGCCTGAGAAAGATATCGGAATTCAACCAGAGCACGGATCGCAAGAAGGAATTGGTGGGGAACTGCACCAGCAATAACACCGATGATATACCATTGAATAGACCAATGGTCACGTCCAGTTACCTGCTTTAACCTGGAGATACCGTCTGCAAACCCATGATACCCAACAGCAGGCTGCAAAAGGGAAAATTGAAAGTCTATTTCAGCAGGAGTGACCACTTCGATAGACCATTTGACGTCATGATCCCACACGAATCGATGAAAGTGATGAAGCGGCTCTAGATGAAGGAATAAAGAAGGGCACGACAGCGGCCAGTCGACCCAGAATGGTTCCGTGACCCCGTTCAAGTGAAAAGACTTGATAACCTTGAGAAACAGTTTGTAGTCTTTCGGAGAGCATTGCAGACTTGCTCTACGGATACTTGCCAAAGTGTCTGATCCAGTATGCGGAGGATGACACACCACATCCCCAAATTTTTTTGATGTCACAGTTGTAAATGGGGAAGCTTTTGGATTTGTACACGCGACGAGAGACTCCTCGGGCGTATCGGCAATGTAAGCTGCCAGCAGGGTATAGCAGTACCGCAGATTGCCAGCGGGGTCATTCATCATAACTCTGATGTGCGCGGCCATCCTTAGCAGAGCTAGGACCTCGTTCAATGCTTGATGCATAAGACAATCGTGCAGAAGGCTCCAGATGCAAGTCTCTTTGTGAGTAAATTTCAGGATGGGAAGTAGTGAGAGGAGTAGATACGTATGGAGTGAGATCTTGGAGTGAATCTCTGGGGCAATGTTAGCAAGGCTGATAAGCAGCGGATACGCCATTCGATTTCCACTCATCACCAAAATATTCGTTTTGTTGGATGAGAGAATGACCCCTAGTACCGTTCCACCTGGGGGAAGCTCCTCCTAGAATTACTGTAGATGTACAATCAGTAAAACTTCAAAACACCAGACAAAATGCCAATAACCTGGATGGCCCATGCGTGATCCCCACTCAACCAATCTTCATATAAACGACAAACATGCGCAGCCGACATCCAAACCCTCCGCGGGATGAATGATATATGGGGAGCGAGGAGGGGATGACTTAACAAAGATTGTATACAGTCCAGTGTGGGGCGATAGAATAGGCGGACAGGCTGTTTGGTGTGAGCCTCGGTTTCCAGCTGCTTGCACATCCATGGTGGCCCAGACGGAAGACTTTCTATGCACCCTCAAAGTTCCTTCACAGTCCAAAAAGAAAGTGAAAGTCATTTGATCTTTAGATTGATTAGACACTGATGGAGACAATAAGAGATCACACACCATACTTAACGATAACAGAGCGTCGATAGCACCCATGCTCAGCCCACAACGCATGCACCAAGAGGAAAATTCCTATTCCTCTCTGGAGGCAAATGGGAAGTATAAGTTCTCCCGTCTCTCCTGAGCATGCTTGTCCTGCCAAAACAGGTCCATAAATGTTGGACTGCCAGGATATGTGTCGCTACAGCCTGGAAAGACTTCAGTAAATGGCTGTTGAGCGTCCGCATTGCAACCTGGGTCAGCATCCATATGTCCAAACTCTTGCTCGCCAAAGGAATCGGAGTCTGGAAAAGCTGGGTCTGATGGTACTGGTGGGGGTGAAAGGTTATCCGATTGATCTGGTAGGGTAAGAGTCATCAGATATCTGGACCAATGGGTTAGTATCCTCACCTTCAGCCTGGGAAAACTCTCAAAAATAGTTTGAGTGGTCTTGATGCCAACAAGCAGCAAAGCAGAGCCCAGTTGGCTGATTTAGGTGTTGAAGGACATTGACTTCACTACAAAACTTTTTTCCACATTTTGGGCAGCTAACATTCTTCGTTCTTCCATGGGTCGCTTTTGCTTTGGGCATTGTAGTAGTTCCTCAGGAAAACCCAATAGGGAAAACGTGTGTGTTGCGGGAGTAGGCTGAGAAGGGTTCTGAGGTGACTGTCCCATAACAGGCAGTTCATGCACGTGGACTTACATAATCCTCTTGGTTTGCCAGTAACAACTACGGTCCGTACGTGTCTCATCCAAGTCACTGTCCACTTCCCAACGGACCTTTTTCCCTAGTGATGGACACGAGACCTCCTATAGGTCAAACAACCTCAAATTATCATCTTCCGCTACTGGGGCCTGCATCCGACAAGCCATTTCATTTATTGCCCTTTTTGATTCTCGACCATTGCTCCATATCCTCCGTTTACCGCTCCATGATCCGCCAACCTGAGGAGAAAACTCCACAACGGCATGACCACAGCTTGTGCTCATCTCAGTCAGACTTGCATTGTCATCCTGAAGATCAAAATGATGCTTCTCAGTCTCCTGAGATCGAAAACGATGATTGATCTCAGCAGCATGTAAGTTCAATAACAGCTAGACTAGAGATCAGCTCGTGATCCTTACTAACTATTTCGGAGGGCTTCGATGACATGCCACATACTATTCCTTACCCGTGGAGCTCCAGAGAGGCCTACCTCTTATTAGAGGCAGCTCGTGCAGACTGCCGGATTCTCCTCACATGAAAGTCTCTTGCCCATCAAATCATCCACCACAACACCCTTGTTCTGCAATACAACCACGCCCTACTGGAGGAGGTTCAGGATGACCTCCGTGCTGTGGACCAATTCATCGGACAAGTTCGGCTCATGATCCGACAGAGTGGTCAAACAGCTGCATTCGAGTACGCGATGCAGGAATTGCTGTTCACCCCGGGTATTTGTCATGTTGCTTACTCCCAGGTCCTAACTGAAGTACTGATGTGACTCATTGCAGTACAATCGTCACCTCATATTCCAGATGTCAATCTTACATAGTATTATACAGGTATACATTTCTCCTTCTTTTGGGTGTTATATGTGCTACTGCTAGTGGTGGTCAATGTGTGTATAGCTCCTATGATACATACATACAACATAAAGATCGAGTCTCGCCGAGAGCCTGTATTCCATTTGTGTAGTGTTGTATCCCTCTCAGGTTTCAAGTCACGTCACCGATTCACACTGTGTGTCACTGTGACGGCATGCTGTTTGTGCAAGCACAGTGAGTTATTCCATATGCCTTGCCGCCTTGCTAATTCGCGCCCGCATGTCATCACGACGTTGTGATGCGGTTCACGCGCTTGCCACCCCTGTTCAAGTTCACGCTTATGCAACACTGTGGCAGCCTGCCGCATCACCTGGCATCTTCAGTGATGAGGGCGCGTCCGTGCAGACCCCACTACCACCAACCATGTCGATAACAATGCGACAGCAATAGTGGCAGCCTTGCCACCACCACCCCCGCGTTGTCAGCAATGAGGGCGTGTCTGCACCAACCCCACCACCACTGACACCAACCACATCGACAACAACTCGGACGCGGCAGCAACAGTCACGGTGGCTGTTACACTAGGCCCGGGTAGGGACTAGAGTAGCCTTGAGAGGTCGTAGGGTCAAGGGTTCTAGGTAGAGGCCAGCGACTGTTGTATGGCTGATCAAGGGTTCTAGGTAAAGCGTCCACTCAAAGTAGGACGACGACTTGTAGATCAAGGTAGGCTTGCTAGGCCTAAGTACAAGCGGAGGGACTAAGGGTGCTTAGAAGCAAGAGAGGACTGAGGAGTTTTCCAAGGAGTATGGGTATTGCTCAAGGAGGTCTAAGCTAAAGTACATCGGTCATCGACATGGGTTTATATACGTAAGGGATAGAATGATTACTTAAGCAGAAGAAGGTCATAGAAAGATTACCAAGACAATGGTGAGTCATAACGAGTCGAGATGAGTCATGATGGAAGAGAAACGCTGACCAAGCGAGAAGTCAGAAGTAAGTCAGCATGAGCAAGAGATAAGTCCGTATAGGCTTAGCGGTGACTAATCAAGGAAAAGGAAAGAAAAAGAGTAAACGTAACAGTGGCAGCCTTGCCACCACGTCGTTAGCGATGATGGCACATCCGCGCAGACCCCACTACCACCAACCACTGGCATGTCGATAACGACGCAACAGCAATAGTGGCAGCCTTGCCACCACCACCTTCGTGTCGTTAGCGATGACGGTGCATCCATGCAGATCCCACTACCACCAACCACATCAATAACGACGCAACAGCAATAGTGGCAGCCTCGCCACCACCACCACCACGTTGTCAGTGGCAAGGGCGCGTCTGCGCCGACCCCCCGCCACCACTGACACCAACCACATTGACAACAATGTGGTAGCAACAGTCATGGTGGCAGCCTTGTCACCACCACCCCCACGTCGTTAGTGATGACCGTGATGGTGTGTCTGCGCAGACCCCACTACCACCGACCATGTCGATAACGACGTGGCAGCAACAGTAGCAGCCTCTGTGACCACCACCCCTGTGTCGTCAGTGACAACAGCACATCTGCATTGACCCCACCACCAACCACATCGACAGCGACGCAGCAGCAACAGCCTGCCACCACCAGCCCGTCGATAATGATGTGGCAGCCTGCCACCCCCCTGCTGCATCATCAGCGACAACGTGTCCGCACTGACACCATTGCCACAAACCACATTGATAATGACGCAGCATCCTTGCTGCTGCTACATCACCAGCGAAAACAACGTGTCCACATCATCAATAACGACGTGGCAGTGATGGTTGCAGCCTCGCCACCACTGCTGCTGTGTCGTCATTACTGATGACACATCTGCGCTGGCCCTGTTACCACACCAACTTGAACCCTACTACACCATTGTGCTGTCAACATTGTACCCATGGCACATCACTGATTTAAGTTGGAGCAACTTGTACAGTATACTAGTAGTAGTACCTTGTGTGCTAGTAGTGAATTCAAATTATATTATTCCAACCAACAAACTTGAGTACTACTAGTGTATTTCCAATCATGATGTGTGCCAGCCTGAATGTACTAGTATTACTGGTGTATTGGGGTGTTGTGTCACACACTATGACATGGTGTGATAGGGTATCCCAGAATGTCACAGTGTGTACCCTAGCTACATGATGCTGTGATGCTGTAACCTCAGCTAAGTGAAAGGGTTGGTTTGCTGATGTACTCCTGCCAAGAAATTCCACAAAGATACTATGGATAATGTTGTTAGAGATTTCAAATTGAATGAAGAACAAGAAAGGGCTTTTCACATTGTGGCCAACCATATTGTGTCTGAATCTGTGGAACAACTAAAAATGTATTTGGGTGGTATGGCAGGTACTGGCAAAAGTCAAGTCATTAAAGCTTTGAAGAAGTTTTTTGCAGATATTGGAAGGCAATCAGAGTTTCTAATATTGGCTCCAACTGGTACTGCTGCTGCAAATGTAGGTGGTCATACATATCATTCAATTCTTGGAATACATGAAAAAAGATCTATTAGTGCCAGTTCTATTTCAATTATGAAAGAGAAACTACTAGGTGTTAAATATGTATTTTTGGATGAAGTATCTATGTTATCATGTCATGACATGTACAAAATTTCTGCTCAATTGGCCAAGGCCTTCAATGTCAGTCATCTTTCATTTGGAGGTGTAAACATAATATTTGCAGGTGACTTTGCTCAGCTTCCTCCTGTATTAGGTGGTGAATCCAGATCATTATATAGTGGAACTGTTGGTAATTCACTACATTCCTCTTTAATACATTATGATCAAGAGTCTGCTATTGGAAAGGCTTTATGGCATCAAGTAACAACTGTTATAATATTGAGATCAAATATGCGGCAAATTGTACAATCAAATAAAGATGTTAAATTTCGGCAGGCATTAAATAATATGTGCTATAAGAGTTGTACAAGGGCTGACCTGGAAGTTTTACAGACTTTTGTTATATCTCCATTCAAAGCACATCCATCACTCACATCCAAGCATTTCTGGAATGTGTCAATTATTACAGCCTGGAATTCACAAAAAGATAGAATCAATGAACTAGGTTGTGCTCAATTTGCTAAGGATACAAATCAGGAATTAATCTCCTTTTCTTCTGAAGATATGTGTATAGCTAATGTTGAAAGTACTGATAGAAGAACTATAGGTAGGTGTAACAATAGGAATACTACACATCTTTCAAAACAAGAGCAAGAAATCTTGTGGAAAAGTTCACCTCACACATCAGACCATCTTGCTGCATGTCTTCAATTATGTTTAGGAATGCCCATCATTATTCGCCACAATGATGCCACTGAACTTTGTATTACAAATGGCCAAGAGGGGAAAGTTGTAGGATGGACAACACAAATAGGATTTTATGATCAATTGATATTAGATACATTATTTGTGGAACTTATCAATCTACCTACCTCAGTGGAAATTGAAGGACTTCCTATCAATGTGGTTCCTATTCCACATACTGTTCATGATATTACATGTATGCTTCCAAGTGATCAAGCTATACAGATTAGACGGAAACAAGTTCAGATTCTTCCCAATTTTGCAATGACAGATTATGCATCACAAGGTAAGACTAGAGAATATAATATTGTTGACTTACACCATTGCCAATCACATCAATCATATTATACTGCACTGTCTAGAGGCATGTCAGCAGAAGGCACAGCTATTATACAAGACTTTGATCCAAGCAAAATTGTAGGTGGATTATCAGGCTGGTTAAGAACAGAATTCCATGAATTAGAACTATTAGATGATATCACCCATTTGCACTATGAGAAAATACTACCTTCACTAGTTGTGGGCCATAGAAGGAATATAATTATCAACTTGTTCAGAAAATGGAAAGGTGTAAATTATGTTCCAAAGAAGATACACCATTCATTAAAGTGGAACTCACATGATCAAATGGAATCACAGAATATTGATCTTGAATGGAAATTAATTGACAGATCAAAGAGATCAAAGGATGCAATGACTGTTACATCAAACCATGTTATTGCACATGGCAGTAGAGTACTCACTAGCATTCAATCAGACCACTGTGCCAAACTTATTCAAGTTAAATGCACTATTGAGACTGCAGCATTAAAATGGGACAATTTGAACTGGAGCTGTGCATATGATGCTATGTTTACCATTTTGTTTGGAGTATGGGATGAAAAACCAGCAGTTTGGAATAAGGCATTCAAAGTGCAAAGTATATATATGCAAGATCTAGTAAAGGGATTTCAAAACATGAGAATTCGAAAGGTACAATTCTCTGAAGTGCGCAATATGGTAAGAGAGTCAATTTACAGGTTTGATCCTCTTAACTTTCCAATGGAACATGGTTTTGCTAGTGTGAATGAGCTTGCAAGGTTATTATTCACTGAAGAATTTCAGGAAGGGTGGCTATCATGCAAATCTTGCAACAGAAAACTGTCATATTGTAATAACAACTCAAGCCATTATGACATTTTACCTGGAACTGCAAGAAGTATCAGTGAATGGATCTCAAACCATTTCAAGGTTGAAGAACCACCTACTTGTGGCACTTGTGATAAGCAATTTGAAGACAAACTACACTTTTCAAAAATTCCACATATCATATGCTTTGACATATCAACTGTACAGTCTAATTTTGTCATCTCAGATATCATCAAAGTTATGGAAAAGAGTAGAAATTCAGTGCTTCATCTGAGGGATATTATATATTATGGTGAGAATCACATTGTAATGCAACTAATAGATACCAATAAATCTATCTGGTTTTATGATGGACAGAAAAATTTAGGTAGAATAGTAAAACTACCTGAATCTAATTATTCAATGAATAGATCAAATGATGGAAAAAGGGCATCCCTGGCAATATATTGTAGGTAACTTACTGGAAGACTTGTATTGCCACTTGTTGGCCCACTTACTGCTAGTCCAGTTATGTACTCACAATATGCAGTGCAAGGGTCACATTCTAGCCAAGCTCAAGTATGCATACACAGTACAGACTACAAGTACTAGTTACACAAATATTATGTTAGTCCAGTGTTACATCCAGTATGTGTGAACTATGGGCATCGTCTGACAAAACATCTAGAACATGACTTAGCAGAATCCCATCACATGAAAGAATGAGCTTGAACATACCATGATGGTGCTGGTAGGAGGAGTAGTCCTCCTGCATTGCATACTCGAATGCAACTGCTATACCGCATCTTCAAATGGCAAGGTGAACATGACCGATCAAGTGATCTGCACTATGCAGATAATTTTTGGCCTTCTCTAACACCAAGTGGTTGTACTGGAGCATGAGGGTGTTATTGTGGATGATTTGAAGTGCGAGGTTTCTTCGTGTGAGCTGCACTTGACAATCTGCCTGAGCAGCCTCCAATAGTAGGTACACCTCAGTAGTCCCTTGCAAGGTCTGGATGTCTTGTGCAAAGATATGCTGTGTCTATGACAACTGGATGAGCAGCGATCAAGCTTGGGACCTACAGGTATGATCATGACACTCTCAGTACAAAGACCGAAATTGACTGTAGCTACAGAGTGAACTTCCCATTGGAAGCACACTTTTGGGCATTGTACTTTCCTTGGATAAGATGAATATTTCAGTGATGTCTGGCAATCGCTTGGCACACCCTGTACTTATAAGCCTTGTGAACATCGATGTCAACATTCACAGCAAGACCTCATTACACGGATACCTGCTTCTTGCCCTCTTACCGATTCCGAAGTTTATTCACAAGAATACTTGTGTCTGTAGCCTGATGCAAGACTGGCTCTTTCATCAGGTGTTAACTTCGATCCTGGAGCCTCTGAAGATCGCAGCTTCCATAGGTGTTATGATGAGTGACCCTGTAGGCAACCTACAGTACTGCTACATGCTGCTCATAGCATGGATTGCGGATACTCCCAAGCAATCCCTTTTGGCTGGAACAAGCCCTAAGGTATCTCCAGTTACAACAGCCAAATCAAAGAATTTCAGCAATCCATTCTGTCATGCTCCCCATACAAGCTCTGTTACTCTCACCGCTATCTGAACCACTAGTGCTTTGCAAGATCCACCCAATTACAAAGCATTTTTGAAATCAGTCAAGGAGCTCGAACTAAATGGCATCCTTAAGCCATTTTGGATAAACTGGCCGCTTTCTCAACCCTTGACCTTCCTCCACACTGAACCACTTCACCATTTTCACCGCTTTTGTTGGGATCACGACTGTCAGTGGTGCCAGTGTATCGCAGTCGTTGGTGCACAGGCGATCGATTTTTGCTTTTCCTTGGTCCAGAGTGCTGTTGGCTACCATGCTTTTGGAGATGGTATTTCAAAGCTCAAGCAGGTCACTAGTTGAGATCATCGATCTATTCAATGATATTGGATTGGTATCATTGCTGGCGCAGTTCTGAACCGGTTTCTCATCGCCATTCGAGCTCTTATGGACTTTTGATACCTTGCCCAAGCACCGTCCTTCACTGATGACACACTGATCAAAATTTCGAATGCCTTACAAGAGTTTCATGAACACAAAGACACTATTATATGAGCTGGAGCACGAAAGGACAACTGGCAGATACCCAAACTTGAATTACTTCAGAGTGTTGTTCCTGATATTCATTGCACTGGTCCCATCATGCAATGGTTGGCGGACCCTACTGAGCATGCGCACATCCAAGAAATCAAAGTTCCTGCTCAATCAGGAAACAATCAAGACTATTATAGTCAAATTACCCACCATCTCAACCAGTCAGAGAAATGCTTTCTGTTTGACATCACCACCTACTTGGAAGCTTGGAGGGACACCAGTGAGGAATCCTATGAGGATGACACAGACTGGGATGCTGAACACAAACTAGGTCCAGAGGAAACATCCCTTTCTGACCATCTACATATATCCACCTTCACTTCAGTCAATTACTTTGAAATCACAGACAGGTATAGGAGAGGTTGCTTTCCAAATGCTCCTAGACCTCACCGCACCTTCTCCACCACTACCACTGCCTTTCATTTCGTGCTCAAACCCTCCCTACGACTGAGTGTGGATGAAGCCTCCACTAAATTTAACCTTCCCAACCTTCGTCCTGCTTTGTGTGAGTACTTGTGTTGTGCCTGGACATCGTCACCTCACCCTGTGACAGGTGTCAGAGGTCATGCAGAGATGTATAGCCTACCATCTGAACATCTACAGATCTGGTGCAAGGTTCGTACCCAACAGATGTGCTACCATGGCGAGCTTCCGGATACACCACAGACACTTCAAGCAATCCCTCCTTCTCCTGGTCATCCCCTTGGCTTATACGATACAGTCATCATCAATGTTACGGTCTGGACCGACATGGTGCATCACCAAGAGGACCTCCACTTCGCACTCCAAGAAGCTGTGATCAACGGTTTCTATCAAGGGGTTGTCGCTTATGTCGACGATGAAGTGTTACCAGAAGGGGACTTCCCTTGGGATGATCACCACATACTTATGTATAAATACCCCAGAATAGCGCCCTGTACCATAGTTTGATCTACGCAATTTACCTGTGTTCTCATCTCATCCGCTTTGAAGATAGGTTCTTCCAGCGAGCCCCTTGCAGAACTGGACTTCCCCTACCAAGCCTTGCTTGTGATTGTCTACATTTACTGTTTACTCCTAGACGAACAAAGGAGACGAGACCAACAGGACGCATATTGTAACAATCAACACCATGCCTGAAAGCTCCTGGCCAGGGAATGGCCTAGACGGTGAGTCTTGATCAACTGTACATTGAATTTACTCACACGCACATGTAGGACATGTTGTTGTACAGCTGCGAATGATCTTTTGTCTTCTGGACACTGAACAGCTGCTTGCCTACGTACAGCATTTTGACATTGTTTGTCAACATGGACGTGTCATCCATCCAGGGACTGGCATGCACTTGCTTCGACGTGTGATCAAGGCAGATGGCAGTCGCATCAGTGATGTCATTCCTGTCGCGTTGATTCAGTCGCCTGCCCACATCATTCCCAACTTCAGTGATGTTGCTAGGGACTTTTGGTTGAATAAATACTGGTCGAAGGAATTTTTCTATGCAATATCTTCGAATTTGTAGTCGTTCCTTCCAGTTATGTTGAGTCACTATCTAATCGATTTGATTTGAGCACATGGCAGCCTTGCTGAGCCCTGCATGTAAATGTTCCCCACTCAGGCTGTTGAACTGCTCCTCCATCTATATCATCAATGTTTCCAATGATGGAGCCAGGGCCATCAGAGGAGGTGGGTTCTTCTTCCCAAAATCGGTTCAGGTCTCAGAATTATTTGATATATGTAGCCACTGCAGCGTGTACGCGCCCATGCAACTCCATGCAGTGCTGGCCAACTTGTGAGTGCCTTCAACGATGGTTGCATTCTTTACTGAAAGTCCCTCCCTAGCTTGCTGGTATTCTGTTGACACATAGGTGAAAATCTGATGGGTTCCATCAAAATATGGAACCTTTGGAACCTTTGGTTGAAAACAACACCAAGGACCTTCACTGGTGGCTCAGCAAGTCCAAAAGCAGAGGACTCATCGAAGAACTATTTCCAGATGCTGCACTTTTTGAAGGTTCAGCCCCGAAGATGTTGATATCTCATGTTTTGCAACAGTTGCGGAACAAGAAGCTTTACGGTGTGACTTGAGGAGGGGAGGAACATTGGACTGGCTACCCAAAAACCAAAGGAAGGAGCGCAGAAGTGCACATGGCCACTTTCCTTAACTCTGTGTTGGGAGCCGTCGAGGGGATTATTGGTTGCAAGAGCAATAGGTAAGTGGTTCTATCCTTTGATGTAGATAGCTCAACTAACTTCATTATAACTAGGACATGGGATGCTCATGGAGCTCAAAAACCTTTCAGGGGCTCATTTCTTCAATGAAAGCCTGACCTGGTCTTTGGTCTGACTGGTGCCAAACTGGATTGGAGAGATGTTCTCGTCTTTGGGAAGATGAAGAACAAGAAGAGTCGCGACACCTTGAAATCCTCTTTCACTGAAATTGCTGGGAAGACAGGTGTCCTTCTATATGCTCAAGATGGGAGACATGCTGCTCCCTCCCTCCAAATCATGGGGATGAACATCAACCTGACTTTTTTCAATCGGGGAGGCTCTTTGGAGACAGACTGTTTTGATATCCACAATGACCCAGAGGTCTTCCTACATATTATTCTTGGCCTCACCAGAGCTACATTTCCTCAGCTCAGATTCGACACCTCACTGCTTGATGATACTGGGTGCAAGCGGGTATTGATTGTATGGAAAGGCGGATCATCGGAGGTGAAGGAGATCACCATCAATGACCTTCTTTTTATTTCAGATATCATGCATGGATGGGAAACCACTGTCTGGGGTGGTTCTGTCGAGCTTGATGGTAGCTCCATGAAAATGTGGCCATGGACTCTATGAGGAATTCAAGTGGTGATCAAGGACTCCTGGATTGATCCATTGCGCAAATACACAAAAGGTATCATTTTAGAAATGCTTAATGCTGCAGGTGTTGTAGGTGTTCCAACACTCATATGTGAAGAACAAGTTCGGGGCCCCCATCCCACTTGTCCAGAAGTCCTAGTCAATTGCTCAATGCACTTCATATGTACCCTCCTTTCTGAAGCAAACTGGAATGTAGACCAACATCAGTATCAACTATGGGTCTTATCCCATCTTGTGACTACACCCATCAGTGTTGAAGTCTTGCAGTTTAATTCTCTTGCTGAACTCCTAGTGGTGTTCATTGATTATGTCCTCAGTATGTTCTTATTCATGTGTTATGTTGAGTTTGCTCGCTCAATCATATCTTCTAGCTCATAAGGATGTCCTCGAGAAAGCAGGAGTCCTGCATCGCGACATTAGCTTGTTCAACCTTCTTCTCGTTGTTTGTACTAGTAGATCTGAGGAACGCCTGGGTTTCCTGGATGAACTCCAGGAAGATATCAGAGACCACCTGCATCAGAAGATCAAGGCACATATCACCCATCAAGGTCTGATCTGTGATTGGGGCTACGTGGTCCCTTTTCATTCTCCATCCTCCCAGCCTGCCACTAGACCCGCCACCCCTAACACCACTCAGGATTTTTTAGACTGTGATGGAGAAGTCATCCCCGTTACTTTACTGAACCATGGAAAAGAAGATGTTGTGCATTATATCCTGGTCTCTAAGTTGACAAGCGAACACAATATCACGCTGCAGATGGCGGGGAAACCTCTGGATTCTGATTGGCCTGAAGTTGATATGAATCCCTTGTACTGCACAGTAAGGGTTATCTCTATTCGCTACAGTTATTTGGCTAATACTCATCACCTCTTTGAAAGGGGACTTGGTCATGGATGGCAGCAGAGTTGGTCATTGCAGGGCCCAGAAAACCAGTTGTCCACAAACCTGTCCACGATCTTGAGTCCATGTTTTATGTGTTGTTAGGAATATGTGTGCTTCTGGATCAGCCTCACTGGATTAAAACCGATGTGCAGCTCCAGTGTTTCGACACTTATTTCAACTCATTCTATCCCAGCACAGTGAAGACCAAGACCATCCAGTCCGACCTTGGTGTTACGGTTTGGACGGATATGGCACGCCATCAAGAGGACCTCCACTTCGCACTTTGAGAAGCCATTACCAACGGGTTCTACCAAGGAGTCATGGCCTACGTTGATGACGAAGTGCTGCCTGGAGGAGACTTCCCTTGGGATGCTATAGAAGACCATTTCGCTATGGATGAGGAGATTCTAGAATGACTCCATGGTTGGTTCCATTGTTTCTCTCTTCTGTTCACTATGTTTTGAGCGGGCCCATGCCGCAACCTTTACTCATGCTTACTACATCATGTACACCACCATACGGACTCTATTTAAGCAGTTCCCACTTACCTAACCATGTATTCTCAGGAACGTGAGAAGTTGTCTCACGTCCCAATTCTGTCTTCCCATGGACACTAATCCTCTCCCATAGCCATATCTCTTGTTATGGCTACATTTCCCCATCCCCAGGTACTTACATATAAATACCCGTAGATAGTGCCCTGTACCTTAGTTTGATCTACACAATCAACCTGTGTTCTCATCTCTTCCACTGCAAAGATAGGTTCTTTCAGCAAGACTGCTGCCAGACTGGATCCTCTCTATCAAGCATTGCTAGTGATCCTCTACGTCTACTGCTCCTTGCTAGACAAACAAAGGAGAAGGGAATGACAGGACGCGTATCGTAACAAAAGATCAAACTCCTCCCCTGGCTCCAACTCTTAAGTTTGGAGCCTGCCTACACCCACCACGTCTTATCAAAGCCCCCCATCCGACGACTCCTCCGAAGACAATTCCCACACCCCTACCTCCTCGTGCCCTCGCCCTGCACACACCAACCCAGTTGTTCCTCATACGAACCCTCAGACAAGTCGCACAGTGCCGAGATCTAGGCGTGTACCTGGCACCTCGACTCAAACCAGATCCCTCCACAGCTCATTAAGACCCCCCACTCGCTTACGTTCTGGAAGTTCCCCTGAACCACAGATTGCAGTCGATACATCTGTCCCTAGAGCAGAATTTTATATTCATGAATGAGCTGAAGAACAGACCCCTGACCCTGTACCCCAGGAGTCTACAACTGAGGAAGATGAGCCCCAGATCCACGTTCATACCGAACCCCTCCATGACCCACCTCTTCACTCCTACAAACCGGAAAACCTGCATTTGGAGGGGAGTGAAGAGCACTTTGACCTTTTTGGCAGGGAACCAGAACGATATTCTCCAGATACCCTCACCTGAAAGAACAAAAGAATGAAGAGAGCGATTGAAGCAGCAATGGCCAACACCAAAGACAAAGAAAACAAGGCAGCCCTCCCCGATGGCTTCTCCAGGGAGACCGAGGATGCCAATAGATGGCACAACCAAATGCGCACATACTTTGATGCCAACCCCCAGATCTTCAACCATAACACCACCAAAGGAGATAAGCAGCGAATCATCACCTTCCTAAATTGAATGAGTAAAGGTCAGGGGTGAGCCTTTGCTAAAGGATGGTATGATAAGATGTATGGCGACGACGAAGAAGGGAAGAAGATTACCTTCAAGGACGTATCTGAAAACTTCCTCACTACCTTCTGTCTGGCCTCTATGGAGCAGTGTGCATGAAATGCCCTCCACGCCATGGATATTAGGAAATTCAAGGGAGATTTCCATAAGTTTAGGACCGTCTTCGAGCTGGAGGCAGGAAGAGTGAAGATGAAGGATATCAATGACATCTTCCAAATCCTGCGCAAGGCAGTAGACATGGACACCACCAAGGCCATGGCCCTAGTTGTTCTGCAGCCTAAGGACATGAAGGAATGGTTGAATAGAGCAGGAACATTCTACGACCTCGCCAAGCAAAACAAGTATGATCAAGGAGGAGGATCGGGATGGATACCATCTATCTGCCGACATAACAACAAGAAAGACCCATACCAGATGGATGTGGACACCATTCACCTCACACCTGACGAAAGGGCGGAATGCTTCACCAAGGGGCTCTGCTTCATCTGCAAGAAACTGGGATGCTCGACAAGGAATCACCCTCAATACCCAGGGGGTCGTTTTAGAGGCAATAGGAACAGGAACCTGGAACGGAACAGTGGAGGGGGATGGAACCAGATAAGGGTGACTGAGACAAAGAAGGACTCCCCCTTCCAGAAGTTCATGAAAGAGAACAAGATCTCCAAAGAGACAGTGATCAAAACCCTTAGGATTTGTTACCAGAAGCATGATGAGGAAGCCAATGATGACGAAGAATGAAGCAGCGACGGAGAAGTCGTCAACCAAGTATCCGCGCACAAGGATTTTTGAAAGGGAAGGAAGAATCGATGTCTTCACTTCCCAGGATCACACCTGTAATTGTAACCAGTACCAAGTCTAAGTCAATGAGAATCCCCACTTCCCTTTACGCTGGTACCACAGGCAAAATCATCGACAAACTCGTGCTTGTAGACAGCGGCACAACAGGATGCTTTATCGACTGACATCTCGTTAATAAAGCCAGATGGAGAAAGGAATGGATAAAGACCCCTCTCAGGGCCAGCAATGTGGACAGAACCACCAATAGCAACGGATTAATAAGGCACCAAGTAACGTTCACCCTGTGAACAGGAGAAAAGGAGCAGACCAGAACGTTTATGGTAATTGACTGCAGAAAAGATAGCTTAATTCTAGGACTTCCCTGGTTACAAGAAACCAATCCCCTCATAAACTGGGCCACAGGAACGGTGGACCTCCCTGACGTCATGCCCAAACTATGGCATGACTCACCAAAAGTGGTAACTCAATGATACCTAATCCATTATCTGGGGATGGACCTGGACGCCAAGATCGCCAAGTTATGGAAGAAGAAGTTAGATTATGAAGCAGCCAAAGCCTACCCAATACGGAAGATGACAATATCGACTACCTTAGCTGCAGCAACCGAGAAAGGAAAAGTCATCCTGCCACCAGCATACGAAGCATACAGAGAGGTTTTTGAGGAACCTCCCGATGGCGAGCTACCCCCGAACCGAAAATTCAACCATGCCATCAAGCTGACCAAGGACTTTGTCCCAAAGTGGGTGAAGTCCTACCCCCTCAATCCACAAGAGACCCAAGCCTGCCGGGACTTCGTAGACGAGCATCTAAAGAGTGGAAAGATTACCCCCTCTAAATCTCCCCAAGTGTCTCTGTTCTTCTTCGTGCCGAAGAAGGATGGGAAACTTCGCCCCTGCCAAGACTACCGACACATAAATTCAGGAACAGTGAAGAACGCCTACCCCCTCCCGCTAATTTCTGACCTCGTCGATAAACTAAAGGACTCATCGATCTTCACCAAAATGGATGTATGATGGGGATACAATAACGTCCTGATAAAGCCCAAGGACTGGTGGAAAGCCGCATTTGTTACACCATTCAGTCTGTTTGAGCCTACAGTCATGTTCTTCGGCTTGTGCAACTCCCTGGTGACCTTCCAAGCCCTAATGGATCACATGTTTGGGGACATGATTGTGGAAGGGTGGTTGATCATCTATATGGACGACCTCCTCATCCACTCCAATAACCAGGGAGACCAGGATAAACGAACCCGGGTAGTCCTCCAGTGTATGCATGAGCACAAGCTATACCTTAAACTCAACAAGTGTAGCTTTAATGTCCCTGAGGTAGAATACCTGGGGATGGTTGTCAAAAAGGGGGAAGTAAAGATGGACCCAACCAAACTCACGGTGATAGAGAACTGGCAACCCCCCACCTCGGTCAAAGCTGTTCGATCCTTCATCGGCTTCTGCAATTTCTATCGCAAGTTCATCTCGGGTTTCTCTGATCTCACATGCCCACTGCATGACCTCACTAAGAAGGGGAAAGTCTGGCTGTGGACTTCTGATTGTTAGAAGGCTTTTGACCGACTAAAGGCCTTATTCCTCACCCGCCCGATCCTGCGATACCCGGACACCTCTAAACCATTCACGGTCATGACCGACGCCTCTTTATTGGCAGCAGGAGTGGTTCTGATGCAGAAAGACAGTGCCAGGGATCTCCACCTGTGTGCCTACTTCTCCAAGACCTTCAGCTCAGCGGAGGGGAATTATGATATCTATGACAGGGAAATGCTAGTGGTAATCCTAGCATTAGGGGAATGGAAGCACTACCTGACTGGGACCCTCCATCCTGTCACGATCCTCACTGACCATTGTAACCTCACTTACTTCAAGCACCCCCATGCCCTGTCTCGCAGGCAGGCTAGATGGCAGATGTTCCTTCAGGACTTTGAGCTAATCTGGATGGCCCTTCCAGGCACTGAAATGGCCCCCACTGACGCTCTCTCCAGGAAGGACGACGTTGACACCTCCCATGACAGCACAGATGTTGTCTTTCTGCCACCCACTGCCTTCATTCGATGATTGGACGTCGCCCATGCAGACAAAATCGCATCTTCCACCCCGTCCGATCCCCTGGTACTACAAGCCCTCTTGGCCATCTCCTCCGGCACCCCATCTCTACCCCATATGAATCCCTTGGACTCATCCTTTGTCAACGGAGCCTTGTACTTCAAAGGGCATCTCTATGTACTTGAGTCGGCATGGCAAGATCTCCTTCTCCAATTACACTCATCCCCCGTGGGCGGTCATGAGGGCCACTTCCACACCTTGGCTAGGGTTTCTTGTGATTACTGGTGGCCAGGCCTGGTGTCTCACGTCTGCTGCTTTGTACAAGGCTGTTTCATTTGCCAAGCCAACAAAGTCAATACTCATCCCATGGTCCCTGGGCTCTCCCCTATTCCTTCAGTGGCTACTTGCCCATTTCAACAGATCTCTGTCGATCTTATCACCAACCTGCCATTGTTGGACGGGTTCAACTCTGTTATGGTCGTGGTCAACCATGGTCTTACGAAGGGGATGATTTTCTTACCCTGCACCAAAAATGCAACAGTGGCGGACATAGCGACGTTGTTCTTCAAACATGTCTTCCCCAGATTTGGCTTGCACGACAAGTGTATCTCCAATCGTGGAATACACTTCACCTCTGCCTTTGCCAAAGAACTTGCCTGCCTATTGGAATATGACGTAGCATTGTCTACTGCATATCATCCCCAGACCGATGGTAAAACTGAACAAGTAAATCAGGAACTGGAAACCTATCTGTGGATCTTCTATGGGAATGCACCAATGAACTGGACAGAACTACTCCCAATGGTGGAATTCTCCCATAACTCAGCCACCCATTCGGTTATGAACGCCTCCCCATTTTCTCTGATGATGGGATACGAACCACGAGCCTACCCTCCCCCTGTTAAAAACCACCTTCCTCCCAGCACTCAAACAGCGTCTAACAATTCTGGACCAGGCCCGGAAGGAAGCACTTGCGGCCCATCAGAAAGCCCAACAGGATATGAAGGAACAAGTAAACTCGAAGTGCAAAGGGTGGAAAGTAGGAGACAAAGTGTGGCTGGAAGCCAAAGACCTTCGGACCAAATTCGCCCATCAGAAACTAGGCCCAAAGAGGGTCAGACCATTCGAAATTACCCAGGTACTAAGCATACTTAATTACCGACTTGTGCTTCCCCAAATGTGGAAGATACACAATGTCTTCCACATCTCCAAATTAACCACCACCACGACCACTGCCGAGTTCGGACCCACCTTTGCTCAGCCACCCCCACAAATGGTAGAAGGGGATGCCAAGTACGAAATTGAAACCATCAAATGCCACTGTCGTAAAGGAAAAAGTTGGGAATACCTAATCTGGTGGAAGGGCTATGCCGATAGCGAAGATACCTGGGAACCGACCACCAACCTTTCCCATGCCAAAAAGACATTAAAGGATTACCAAGCACGGTTCCCAAAAGATTTCCCCCAATGAAAGTAGACTCCCAACCACCAACATGCTCTCAGTAATTGACCTCTGTGCTCTGGCCCTCTCCTACCTCTTCATCGCTTTTCTCACCGTTTTCTACTGGAGCTTCAGCCAGTACGGAATAACCCTCTCGATCACCACGCCGTGGGGAGTATTCTCCCTTTCACTCGCCCTGCTTCACATTCCAAGACTAGCCAGAACTTGGGCAACTGCCCCAACTGCTCCACCCACCAGACCCTCATCGCCACTGCCTCCTGTCCATCAGTAAATCACCAATTTTCGAACAGTTATTACAATTATTACAGTAATATTACAGCACATTACATCACCCCACAGTCACACAGAGCAATTGAGTGACATCACCACAGCAACTCGGTAATTTCATAGCTGGTCACATGGGTCACAGTGTCAGTCCACAGCGAGTCCGGCATGCTACAGGTCACACAGCGCGCAGTCCAAGAGCACTACAGTTCGATTAGCAAAAGAAAGTGTAGTAAGTGTACATAATTCCCTGATATACGGACTTAGCAATTTTTTTGCGACAGGTCGTGTAGTCACGCCGTGACCTGAAACGAACCGGTGACTGTTTCCCTTCACGACCACCACTCACATCGCCACTGCACCTGCGTTGACAACAATGCCGGACCACCACCACCACTGCCACTCCCTTGACAACAATGACGCCTATCACTGCAGCACCTCGAACACGTGGCAGTGGAATGTCACCACCACCACCACCACCTGGTACAGCGGCAACAGCGACGACAGCGAGGGACTCGGAGGGAGGTTGCACCACAATGCCAACGAGGGTGCAACAATGCAACGGTGAGTGCAACCACATCACCATCACCACCGTCACTACCTCTGCCCCCTCAAGTGCAACGTGGTGGCATGCCACCACCACCAAGCAGCAGCAATGGCTGCCAGTGCTCGACGACCTGTGCATGAAGACATGGCAAGGGTTCGGGCGGCGCAGCGGTGTATCCGTCACCACAGCGCCGACAACGACAGCGAGTGTGACCACACCACTACCATCACCTCCCAGCCACCTCGACGCAACATCATGGCAAGATAGCGCAACGACCCGCACACGAAGACGGTGGCATGTGTGCCACCATACAACAATGACGAGGGCCCGGGCGACACAACAGCATGCCCATCACCACAGCGCCGACAATGATGGTGAGTGTGACCGCACCTCTGCTGCCACCTTGATGTGATGGCATGGCATGCCACCACCATTACCTCCGCTGACACCACCACCGGGCTGTGGCAGGGGTAGCGCAGCAACGTACCATGCCAAAGATGGTGGTTCTGCCATTGCAACAATGCCGTGGGTGAAGACGACACACCACCACCACCACCCAGCAGCGACAGGGATGATGGTGTGCCCACCATGATGATGACGAGGGCTCGGGCAATGCAACTGCGTAACCGTCACCACAATGCCAATGACGGTGAACACGCCCACACTACTAACATCACCACCACCACCTAGCAGTGGTGACAACAACAAACAAGGCCGCACCACCACTACCACCACCTGGCAGTGCTGACAGCGGCAAGGGCAAGGGCAACACAACTGCATGCCCATCACTGCAGCGCCAACGACGACAATGGACATGGTGGCACCACCACCACTCCCACTTCGAGCATTGGCATGCTACCGCTGCTGACCAGCAGTGGCAGAGGTAGCACAATGATGTACGTATGAAGACGGCAACAAGGGTAAAGGCAACGCAACAGCGCGCTAGCACTGCAATGATGATGATGACAACAACGACCTGGCACCACAATAATGATGACAGCGAGGGCGAGGGTGACGCAATGGTGTGCCCTTCACCACAGCAATGGTGACGAGGGTGAACATGGTGCACCACCACCTCGAGCATGACACGCATGTGCACAACAACAACCACGAGGGTGAATGTGGCACACCACCACCTCGAGCACGACACACCCAGGAAAGGCTATGATGTGTGCATGATGACGACAACAACGATGACAATAAAGGTACAGTGGTGTATATACCACTACTACTAGTACCGTAGAATAGATTTTTTGTAAAAAATTTACCTACCTCAATTTCATATCTTTTCACTCACAAATTCGGACGTGGAGCTCGGATGTGAGTAAAGAAAAAAAAACATTGCTACAGTGTCAGTACAGTGTTGGTACAGTCGAGTACAGTGTCGAGGGTACAGTGGGTACAGTGTTGAGCCACTGTGACAGCGCTGTATGGTGCTGTGGCAGTGCTGTACAGAAGGGGACCTAACTGTGGCTGCTGTAGTACTGTACTGTACTGTAGCCAACTGCACAGCACTGTACAGCCACCAAGGGATTTACTGATGACTCCCTCCCACAATCATCGCCCCGGTTCCCAGGGAGCCCATGCCACCCCCACCCCCTGCCCCACCAATCCTGCCACCACCTACCCAGGAAACCCTAGACCAAAACTGGCGACAACAGTGGGTAACCACGGACCACGAGGAACTTGAGGGGGGAGATATTTAAGTGAGCCACCCCATCCCCCTCTCTCCCAAAAAAATGCAACCTCTCTCCCATTTCCCCAACCATGTCTTGGCCTCCCCCATCAAACTTTTTCCCTCCACCTCCCTCACCACTGCCTACCCAGACGATTGCGAGATCCCCGAGGACTTTCCCCTATTCCTTGAACTCCTCACCACCAGACAACGATGTGAACTCTGTTCCATCCTTCTCAAATGTCCTCCCACCCTCCTCAAGCTTCAGGCCCTCCCAGAATACTGGACCTTCAGCCCCCTCATGGACTACATCTTGGCCATCCACACCCTCAGACACTCCCTCATCGCACTCTCTTGGCAGGGAGGAGAGCCTGAGATGCCTGCGACGACGGCAGCGCTCTTTGCCATATCGACGTCTCTCCCAAGGTACTATGATGGAATGCTGGAGAGTGGGTACCTGTCCCTGGTCGCCACCCTTTCGTTCCAAATGCGATGTGCCATGGTGTGTTGCGTGTTCATCCACCTCCCCACCAGCAAGTTCCAGGGGTACCTGGTCCATGTCAGAGAATATGTGGGGCTGATTCATCCTGCAGTGGACGCGTCTGAGGGACTCACCTTCTCCCTCCGAGTCAAGGGCACTAGCAAGAGGGGTAAGAGATCTGGTAGAGGACGAGTACCTGAGTCGTCTTTGTCATGCGCTTCCATCACAGACCATGCCACCCCATCCCCCACCCTCTCACGTCCAACCAGAGCAGTCAACTTTGTCCCTCCCTCCTCTGATGCTCGAGCAACCGTCTCCTCGTTAGCCAGTGGACCTACGCTCATGGATGATGAGCCCTGTTCCCCCTCTTCTCTCTCCACCCTCTCCAACGACTCCACCATCCTATGCCTGGACTCTCCTACCCCCTCCACAATCTCCTCCACCTTGGCGGACGCAGGATGGGATCCAACCCAAGCCCACTGCGGAATGGCCTATCATGGTAACCATCTCTCCCACCCTGTCCTCTATGCCCTCGCCAACTCTGCCAGCACCGCCGCCCGCACTGCCATCGCCAACATGGCTGCTCCCACCCCAGAACTCGTTGCCTACCATGAATGAGCTCACAACCTGTCTCCAGGAGATGACTGCCACGAGTGTGGAGCAACTAGTCACTGGTGCCAAGACTGCCCTCAGTACACCTGCCCAGGGTGCGGAATCACCTCCCCAGGATATCCCCAGTATCTGTGCCCAGTCCGACCATGTGCTTGCCCACGCTGTGGCGAGTGGGGCCATCTAGAACGATGTTGCTCCAACCCCCTTCCTCCAGATGACCTGGAATGGGACAACTACGATGAACTCTGGAACAAGGGTGACCAAGACAGTCCAGATAGATGGTGAGGTGGCACCTCAACCCGTAGCGGAGGGTAATGTTACGGTTTGGACGGATATGGCATGCCATCAAGAGGACCTCCACTTCACACTTCAAGAAGCCATTACCAACGAGTTCTACCAAGGAGTTGTGGCCTACGTTGACAGTGAAGTGCTGCCCAGAGGAGACTTCCCTTGGGACACTATAGAAGACCATTTCGCTACAGACAAGGAGATTCTAGAATGACTCCATGGTTGGTTCCATTGTTTCTCTCTTCTGTTCACTATGTTTCGAGCGGGCCCACGCTGCAACCTTTACTCACGCTTACTACATCCTGTACACTGCCATACAGACTCTATTTAAGCAGTTCCCACTTACCTAACCATGTATTCTCAGGAATGTGAGAAGTTGTCTCATGTCCCAATTCTGTCTTCCCATGGACACTAATCCTCTCCCATAGCCATATCTCTTGTTATGGCTACATTTCCCCATCCCCAGGTACTTACATATAAATACCCGTAGATAGTGCCCTGTACCTTAGTTTGATCTACGCAATCAACCTGTGTTCTCATCTCTTCTGCTGCAAAGATAGGTTCTTTCAGTGAGACCGCTGCCAGACTGGATTCTCTCTATCAAGCATTGCTAGTGATCCTCTACGTCTACTGCTCCTTACTAGACGAACAAAGGAGAAGGGAACGACAGGACACGTATCGTAACACTTGGCTGGATGCAAGATATACTCCCCAATATCTCACCATATTTTTGGCCATTGATCCCACTCCTCAATATGCTTTGCCAGAAAATCATCATCCCAATGAAGTTCTTAAACCAATGATTCGACTTTGGAGGGGACTTAATTACCCATAAGTCCATGCTCGAAACTTTTCTTCAAGCACTATGCGGCCTTGAAGACAATCATTGGAAGAAGGTCCTACCTCCAAGTCACGTACATGACTCCCCTCCAGATTCACCAATAACCTGTTTGTCTGGCAGCTCAGATGACTCAGACTCTACCAATCCATCATTGCCCACCCAGCAGTGTTCTTTTCCTTTGTGCGTATCATGCTCCCTCCCCTTTTGTGCAGTCAGTGGCTTCAGTTTTTCACCAGCTCCTTCATCCTCCTCTACAAGCTTCAATCAATGGTGACTCTCCGACACCAAGCCTGATTCACACACTCCAAAACATCACCAATCAACCCCAGTGAAGCCTCGTCCACCATCTCACAAATGCTTTTCGTCTACCACACTGTCTTCATTTCCCCTTAAGCATATGAAGTAGAATACTCATCCTTCCATTCGTTCACTTTTATTTCTTTTCTTCTAACTTGTTGTGCATGAACTGTTGTGTATAATTTATGTAGTCGTCTAATCACTGTTTGACTAATGAACTATACACATTGTCCACTAGCTGGCCACACCAGCATACAAAATCTGAACTGAGAAGAGAAAAAAACCACCTTCTGCTCTCCCATGCCCTCCAAATGAAAGATCGTATATGATGACGATTCTACGTCAGCCAACACCCCAGAGCTGGCTGATGCCCACACGAAGCGCCAGTGGGTGGAGCCTGCAGAGTTTGCACACGGTAAATTCTCATCTTTATTCGTGTTTTTGCTTACCCATCAACATCCATTCCACTTTATTCAGACTCTCAGATTCAATGATCCTCACACAATGGGAGAGGAACTGGTGGTTGGATTACACAGATGCAAAATCTTGAGCAAGTACTGGTCACTGCTCCCTTGTCAAGACATCAGGTGGGGCTAAACACTGCAACTGTGGACCAGGAAATAAACCCCATGGCGCCAACTTCAAGCTCTGAGCCTCAGTCGACCTCCTGGCCTCATCCACAACCTTGTCTCAAATCAAGGCACTCTGCTGACATTCATGAAGTTGTTGAATCAACCACCATCCAACTGTTGTTCAGTCTAGCAGTACAAGGCTGTCAGTTTGGCTTTAGACTGCCGAATACTGAAGATCATTCCTTGGGCAGTGTCTCTATGCCTCCATCTCATGCTAACTCCATGTTCTCTCCTTCTCATGGGTCTACCCCCCTGACATCACACGCACCATCCATATGCTCCTCCACTGGCCAAGAAACGTCTTCAAACAGCCATTCATCTCACCTCAGGTTATTGGCCTTGCTTCTCAATCTGGTATTGAGGCTCCTGCCTGGGTCTCTCGTGTATCGTCTCAGGTCCCATCTCCATATCAGAGGGCCAACTCTCATGTGAAATCTGTCATGGAGTCCATTGGTGTCTCCCATGTGTCATTACAATCTCTTACCAGCCCCATAAAATTCACTCTCAATTTTGTAGGAGATGATGGGGGTTCAACAGCTGCTCAAATTGCTTCACGCTCAGAAGGCTTTAACCCCCCAATGATACTGTTTGAAGAAGCGATTAATAACTCACCACCTCCTCACTGTATCAGACTGTGTTGGACTGCAACTTTTGATCAAGTACCAGATGAGATCAACCAGGAACACAGCATTTGCTTGTCCAATGACATCGAGATTGACAAGATGGTACCTAGTGAAGATGAACGAATTGCAGAAGCAGCGCTTCATCAAGATGAAGCTGAAGATTCCGAATTATGAAGTAAGTTTCAAACTTTCACTGGACTTGTTACTGATGACAATGGCCAACTGCACTGCGCTTGGATTCACATTCCCAGAGATCACAAGGTTAGGTTCAGGGCCCTCATATACCGAAGGTACTATCTTTGCATCCCAGCTACCCTCTGAGTCCACTCATCAAGTTTGTCTATAGAGTTGAGTCAGCAAGGACATGAACACTGACAAGGTATGTCATGAGATTATCGAAGGATCACGCTAAAGTTGCACTACACAGGTGGTGTTGATCTCTCTGATGGTGTCAAAGACTTAGGAACTATGTCTTGTCAAATCAATCATGCTCTCTCTCCACCTAGCAATTCATGACTGGCTTCTGTCGCACGTCAGTTTGATGCTGTGTATGATGCCAACCAATGCACACGTCCTTGGCTGGGCTCCCACAGTGAAGGTATGTCGAATATTCCTCAACTAATCTCTGCTGACCCAGTCTGTCAATAGAGGTGGATCGGCAGGAACACGAGCACCAAGGTACAAAACAAGGCTATTGAAGGATCTCACTAATCTTCCACTACAAGGTACTGTTGAGCTCCATGATGGTGTCGAAGATGTAGTGGCCCTGCATCATCAGTGCAACAGAGCCCCTTGTCTGCCTAGCAGCTCACAACTGGCTGTCATCAGGCTTCAGCAATGCTCCACTTCGAACAGTCCCCAAGTGACCACCATGCTGGAAGTATCAGCTCAACATGAATTCATGCAACCACTGCAAGCTAGCCAGCCACAAGCCAATACCAGTGCACTGCAAACCAGTCAGCTGCAGGCTAATCCACCTAAACCCCCAGTTGGTTCCACAACTGAGAGGGCGGACCCATCTCAGTTGCACTTTTATGAGCAGGCTGTTCGTGACCTCATTGAACGAGCCAAGCAATTCTCTCACTGTGATGCGGCATCAATCAATGCATTCCCCCTTCGAGCACAATTTAATCTGCGTGCTGTTGAATATGTTGAAGAAGCAGTCCTAGAAAGACAAGCACTTTCACTATTTGTTCCCAAAGGTGACCACTCTGAGTCATGAGCCTATCTAACCACTAACAGTGTTGTCCTTTTTCCTCACAGGTTGGTGGCCTCACTATGCTACTGACATCTGCAAACTGGTAAGCAGTATCACAATGTTAGGACTTCTACTGATACTATATGTCAGCTTTGGGAGGACCTTGGGAATTGGCGGTCCACACTACAAAAAAAGCCTGCACATACATTTTGCAACACTACCAGTGGGATCGCGAGAATTGGCACAAAGTAAACAAACACATTACAACTCAGCTATTGGGCAACAATGGATTGTTTTTATTGGATGGTGTAGATAATGAGGTGAGTTTACTTGTTGGTTAGATGTCAGTCTACAGAGTCATGTCTTAGGGGAAAACAAACAACTTTGCACACCCTGTATTGGCTGGACTGATCATTGACTTTTTCTATACTGGTGACAAGGCTGTTGGAAGGTTATTTCCTGAGGTCTTCAAGGACAAAGTTCCAAGAGTTGTGGTCACAATTGCCGCCACTGCAGTAATATGGTTTTACGTTGCTGTTTGATTACATGAGAATTAACTACCTTCTTTATCTACAGCTCAAAGTCATTCTTGACGAAGTTGCCCTATCACAGGGCGAGGTGAATTTCAGGGTAAATGCATACACTCTGGTCTATCTCGAAATGCTGGGTTTGATGAAGAAGTGTGATATGTCACCAATACATGCAGTAAAGATGAAGGCCCTGTGATGTGAATGGGCAAACTTTGGAAGGTATGTCACACTTCCTTTGGAATTTGTTGTTTGTTGAACATTGTCTAGTGGTGGTACATTGCAAGGTATGTTGGCAGGGTTGAGCGCGGGTGCCTTTGATATTGTACTTGATTGATTGCATTGCCATGTTGTCAGTATGCCATAACAATTGATTGTGTGTGCCTGATCTCAGATCTGGGATGATCATTCTGTGTGAATTTAGAAGTCTTGAATAGGGCTATTACTGGCTATTACTGGCTGTCAACAGACTGTCCCATTCTATGACAGCAAAATTGAAACAAATCTCATTTGCAATCCCCAGGCTGGTCCAGACCAGGTTAAGTTGAGACAGCTCTAGACATTTCTAGCCAGCTAGGTACCTTACTAGAGAGTCTGTGGAACTATCCTGACATGTCTAACCCTGGACAATCTGGACAGATGAGGGTGGGTTTGCTGATGCACTCAAGAGCTCGCACCAGAAATGTTGACATAAGGCAGGGTAGGAATGTTCAGTTTGACTATCAATTCCTCGAGGGACCATATGGTAGTTGCAAGGGCCTTAGCAGCATACAACTGGGTTGTTTCGCGAAGCGCCTCTTTGTCCAAACCCTACCCCTCTTCCTCCAATTCTAATCGTTTCGAGCGTACCAGCTTATCATACTTGGTGAAAACGACAACCACTGGGGCTATCATTGTGAGGTGATTAGTAGTTCTCCCTGACACGAGCTAATGAAACGACGGACTTTCGAGTTCATGAGCCAAAGCCAATAATTTCTTGTCTCCTTCCTCCAAAATGCGGCCACCAGCTCAGGGTGTCTCTATACAGAGCCTAGCGACAGTGATCATGCAATAGAGAGTACTGTGGACCGGCAACTTACCATACCGCATGGAGCCTATCTTTCTGAAGTTTCTCCAAACGTCGCTGTTGGAGGAACTGAGCGACAAGCTCGAAATTAATGTTATTTGCAGGCTCGAACCCCTCGGAATCGTGCAAAACAAAGTATTTGTTTTCATCAGAAACGAATTCCTTGTCGATAGACACTCTTCCGGGTGTATAGTCGGAAACTTTCTGGGAGAGGGTTACCTACTCTGAATCAAGGGGTGATGATGGGTGACTTACGGCCTCCATTATTCTGAATATACGGTTGACTAGAGAGGATTTCCTGACGCCGGCCTGTGAAAACCCTAAGTGAACATAATGAACATCCAGCGATAGCAGCTTACACGACCAACACACAATATGCGAAATCTACGCAAGAGGAATGTTAGGAATATGGGATTTGGAGGCCAAGCAGATCGCTCACCGTGGAATGTTCTTGAGAATGTCTTCGATGGTAGACTCAACGTCCATATGGTTTCTGCGGAGTTAGGTTGTATAAACTTTGAGCACGGATTGAGTGTGAAGGTGGGAGTGCAAGAGAAGGGGACGAGTGATTATCGATGGTGGAGCGATAGCGCAAATGGTCCGGGCGACACGAGTTCAAAGCCCATGCTTCTCTAGCTATTTTGGTAGCCTCAGTCATTGATCGCTGAAGATTTGTCAGACCAGCAGACGCCATTCTACCAGTGATACACACACACCTCGTTTGATTCGGGTTAGATTGCTATCTTTCTTTGAGTCACAAGAGACACACGACTCGACCACGCTGTTCAAGTAGGACTTTCAAAGTCGGGGAAAGTTGACTAGTGGCCCCACCAAAGTCCATCAGGCTCGTGGTTTGTTAGAGCTATGTTCATCTAGCGTCCGCCATCAATGTATCCTCTACCAATGTAAAGAGAACAGATGTGAAAAACACAGCAAAAGCGAAAAAATGCATGAACGAAGACATACTACGAATATCCATGTCCATGCTGCTTCTCCTGCTGTCGGCCACCGAGGTATCCACCCCGGTCACGTTCTCTCTTGTGCATGGGACAACTCGAGCAGTAAATGCCAAACGCAGCACAGTCGACACCCTCGACAGACCAGCGATGCTGATGGTGATGAAACTAAGAGGTCGCCAGAAGGACCCCACGGAGCCCTTTGTGCTGACCACGGGTGGCCGCACAATGTGGGCAGGAAGCATGCCCTTGTCGCCTTGGCCAGTGTTTACTTCCATTGCACAACCTTCTTCGTCCAGGTTGCCTCCACTGACGCTGGAGTTGGTGGCGGGTGGTGACATGAGCGCATGGCGAGAGAGGCCCTCCATGCAGGCGTGGTGGTGCAGGAAATGGCGAATGTGATAAACATCATGTCCGGGTCGGGTAGACGTCCAGGTGCACTTCTGGAGTGATTGTGCTAATGTCGGTATATGTTGGAGTTGACATTGAACTCGCACCTACAACCCGGATATGGGAATTGATATGCTATTTGTAGCGTGTCGAGAAGTGTCGAGAAGTTGAGACCTGCCATCCATTCCAAAGATTCCCGATGACGCCTGTCAGACCAGAGGTCAGCTGAGTATCCTCAGTGTGCTCCCTCGCATACCCGGCGTTATCACATGAGAACAGTATACGTACTTAAGTAACAACGAGTATACCCGAACCCCAGTCGAATAGACAGAGGACGTTACCCCGTCTTTGACCCTTCTGCATGATCTCTCACTGGCCCTGGCTAGTAGTGGTTACATCTTTTTTGATGTTTATCCTCATATCTATTTGCTACTCGCGACAAAACATCTTACTTTCGTGATACCCTTTCGTTTCCTCCTCATCACAAATGCCCATCTGGATTGGCCCTCCAAGATCGGCGACGTGAAGACAGTAAGAACAGACATCTAGCTGATACATCCTTTTTCAAGTCTAGTTAATAATGCCACTGCGCTATGTGTTGAGAAGCGGAGGACAGCTCCCTGAGCCCTCTACCCCAGCTGCTGACGAGCAGGCTGGTGATCATGAGTGTTCTCCGTTAACACCGATACTCACTGGTCCATATCCTAGTGGCGAGAGCCCTGTGGAGGACATGAGTTACCCAACTTTCCCGAGTTGTGTCGAGGACTGCTCAGAGGATATCCTGCACCTGAAAGAAGGGATTGTGATGCCATTGATGACCTCTGATGAGTCTCAGATGGTCAGACATGAAGACGACACAGCTTCGTTTTATACCCCCAAGAGAGAGCTACACCACGTCAGTGGTACTGGTGATGAGCCTCCACCTGTCATACACCCACGCTGTAGCGACAGCAATGGGCTTTGGACAACAATTGTCCGTAATAAGAATCTAGCTAGAGAATGAGCCGGAGTGGCTCAGAAATCAGAGATTCCCCTGGTGCGCCCACCAAGGGGGTACGAACCAGTACTGGCGAAGGCCGAGCAGCGTCTGTCCTATGCAGAACGGGTTCAAATCATCCGACGAGGCAAGGCTGAAGCTACAGCCAAGCCTGCAGGTCTCGACTCAAGTATTAAAAAGAGCGAGACCAAGGATCCTAAGGATCACAAGGGAAAGGGACCTGATCCCAGAAACTGGGGACAGGTGAACCTTAGCGCTGTGGAGGCCGATGCCAATACGCAGCACAAGGCATTATTCCAATGGAAGGTTCTAAAGCCGAGAGAGGTGGGTGCTCTTGCCAGTGAGGCATCTGCCAGGCAAGCGCCACCTCAAGAGACCGAAGAGCTTGCGGATACCCCGAACGAGCAGTGAGATGCTGCACTTGAGCCCACTTCAGAAGACAAGGACTTCAAGTTGGGTGCAACGCGAAGAAGGAAGTTGCAAAGCCAAGCTCAACCTGAGAAGCATCAGGTCAATGAGCACCACAAAGAACTACGCATCATCAATCCAGTTGAGAACATTGTGGACCATGCATTGCATGCTCGGCGCAGTGTGCTGAGGGTGTCAGCAGCCCAAGCTCTCGAACCAATTCAGCAGATGACAGCTGCTAGCTACCTTGGAAAAGCGCTGAATACAATTGGTCAGCACGGCAATGCACACAGAAATAAGAACAGGAACCGTCGTAAAGAGCCCAGTTCCCCGTCCAGCTCAAGCACGACTACTAGTACATCGAGCAATGGTGGCGACTTGAGCTTGGATGAGTTGAGCAGTGACTCAGACGATGATTCTAGCTCCAGCGACTCCACTACAATGAGTGATGACTCCTCTGAATTGGAGCATGCAAGTCATTGAAGGAACCGAAAGGTCTCTAAGAGGTGAAAGCATAAGGGAAAAACCCAAAAAACTAAAAAGAAAAAAAATAGGGTTTGGCAAAATCAAACCTATCCCGCCAATTGCATACTCCAGGGAGGATGATCCATGTCTCTACCATCGCTTCGTCACCGAAGGAACGGCCTACGTGACCGCAGGCGAAGTCCCGAAGAGGGAACAAGTATTTGTCTTGTCGTTCTATCTGGATGGGAAGGCTCGTGAGTTTTACGTTTGCCACATCGTGCATAACCCCTACGAGTGGCGGTTGCGGGAGTTCTTTGTTGAACTCTTCAATTATTGCTTCCCGATTGATTTCCGGACAAAGCAGCGCCATCAACTGCAAAAGGCACGTCAGCAGGGACAAAATGTTTGGACCTACGTTTCTGAACTGAATGAGCTCTGGAACCTGATCAGAGATACATCAGAGTGTGAGAAAGTCATGAAGCTCTGGTTTGGATTTGACACTTACCTTCAGGCTGAGCTCTGGAAGGATAAGCTCAATCCAGAGACCTCTTCATTGAGGTGAGTCATCGCGGTGGTGGAAGTCATTGAGATTGCTCATTCGGTGACCACAAGGCGGAACACTGTTGGCTCAAAGGGTCCAACTGGTGAGACATCTGCTGGCAAACATGACCAACGTTGGGACAAGAATACCCGTGCTGGCAACAAAGTGTTGCAGGCCAACTCAGCGCAACACACCACTGTCAAAGCCAAACCTGTGCAGCCATGTCGTGATGCGGCACGAGACCCCACACGACAACAACTGGCGGCAAGGTCACAAGTGACTGGGAGCCGGACCGTGAGACGATCTGAGAATCGGGCTCCTCGGCCAGGTTCAAAAGTGACCGAGTGGATGCACCTTAGCAAAGAAGAGCACGATTGGCAAGTCACCGAAAAGCTCTGCTTTGAGTGTGGGAAGCCCGGGCATCAGGCAAACGCTTGCCCCCACAAGAGAACTGTTGAAGCAGGAAACTCTGCTAGCTCTAAACTGCCTGGGCACTTGGTGTCGTATAGTGTTGCAATTGATGGCACAACGTCAAAGCTTGAAGCCTTGGCTGCCACGACCAAGCACATTGACACACTGATGCTGTCCTCAGCTCGCATCGAAATTGAGCTTGAGGACGAAGCTTACCAGCCCCCGACAAGTACCCATGTCGTTATTGAGGCCCTTGAGCCCATGGGTTCACCAGAACGTGAGGAGCCATTAGAGGTCCCGAAACAACACCAGGGAAGGATGGGTGACCCCCTCGCCTGACGCGCCGAACAAGCACTTCGACAGGGAGGACCCTACCCTGGGGACAATCCCCATGACCCTGAGAGTACCTCTGCAACATGATTTTGGGTCTACCGGACGACAGCTACCCATCATGTCATTAGTGATCTTTATCGAAGTCAGTTCCAGGATGACAAATTGTTAATCGAGTCATACCTGCTGCTTCGTGGCGAGTTCAATATTGGTGACTGGTATGCCAAACGCCTGGTTCAGAATGGCGTCGGAACCGAGGACGACTGATGTGTGGTGACACGCATCACATTGATGGGAACACCCATTGCTGCTCGTGTACAGGAGCTGCTGATGGCTGCCTTTGACCCCGAATGGCCAGGGCATGGTTTATTACATTGGTTCACTTGCCTCACCTTGGCAACCGGCTTGCAGGTTTGGGACATGGTGCTCGAACTGCACGCTCCCTTGCCCTACTCATTGGCTTTTAGGGAGCAATTCGATGTTGTTCAATGGTACCGTGCCTACCTCAGGTGCTTGTCTGCCATGAATCACGGAAATGTCGTGTGGCAAGACCCAGATCTTCTGTGGACAATACCACATTGGCTCTACTCAATGACCCGGTTGAATCCCATGGCTTGCGGGTCGTCATCCCCTTCGGAGGGTAGCAGCTGTTCCCTTGACAGCTTTCCCCTTGATAGATCCAGCTAAGATCTACCCGTGGCGCCCTTCATGTTGTCCTGGGGTGCTGCGCCCGCAGTGGGTGGACAAACGACGCATGTACCTCGCGTCAGCATCAGCAAATCAGCACTTATCTGTCCAGGGTTGGGTAGTCCTAGCCAACTGTTACAGCCTTCCAGGCCTCCATAGCAAGGTACCTAACTGGTTATCATTGCTCAGACCTGTCCCAAACCTGTCCTGTGCTGGATGAAGATCATGGGAATATGATAATATTATTTCAACCAACTCTGACAGAGTTGTCACAGAACTGTAC
>JBBPTU010000136.1:0-39440 GCA_038094295.1 Tylopilus aff. beelii
CGCAAACCCATCAAAGGTCAAACGTCGTTTCATTGAATGAGCTAGAGTAGGTTTTGCTCGATGAAATGATGGATTTGACTGATAAAATAAACCGCGATTCGCAGGACCACTTCTTCAGCGGATCCTAATGCACCCAAGCTGCCGACTTACGTTCAGTGGAGCCAGGAAAGCACTGTCAGTGCAGTCGTCGAGAAGACGGTTACAGTTCTAGAACCTATGCCGCCCAAACACGACGCTTTGGTTTCTGTCGTTTAAACAAGGAATTTCTGGACTACGTTTGAGCCATGAACCTCTAACTACCGAAGGGAATATTGGCAACATTTTGATCAACTTTGTAGAATTTCGGTACAATACTTTTGAATTTTATGTCTAGCAGGAGATCAGCTCCGTATTTGATGGTACAGCCGCTAAACAAGGGAAGGAAACATTTAGGAATACAAGCTCATCACCTCCTGCGCGATGGTCTCCCAGCCTTTCTTCGTGCAGCAAGACCCCCTTGCCGATTCATGCCACGCCGTTTCGGATCGGCATCCAGTCCTCTCGATTGACGCCACTCCTCGTGTCGTGAGTTACGGGGACCGTGTGTCGATACACGCTTCGGTTTCTCATCTGATCGATCGGGCCCGTCGACCGGCACTTCCTCTACAGTTTCACCAGACACGTGAACAAGGACACCCATGAAATTCGAGTTCGACACACCTCCGTCTTCGACAACACTTGCTACAGCACCTAAAAAACGAGGATGTCAACGACCGCCCCCGGAGAGTATTTCGTCGTCATCTGCCTTTCGATCTGATCCATCCAAACCCAGCCCCCTTCCCTCGATAAACCACGCCAGATTGTACGGTGTCACATGCCGCGGGTTCAAGAGACCAACGTAGGCGAAAAAGGTCTCTGATTCGTACGAACCTTCTGGCTGGTCCTCTGCTACCATGTCCTCTACCTCATCGAGCGATGCCACGGGAATGGGACGATCCTTGGCGTCCCTGACAGCGGCGAGTTTGGCGTTGAGTCTGGTTAGGCGTGCGGCTTCGGCCGCAGCGTATATCCCAGACTCGCGCTTCTTTGAGCGGAATGACCGCTTTGATTTAGAGCGAAGTGATTTTGCCATCGTAGGTGTGTGAAGGTAAGAGTGGAGTGCAGCCTCGGGCTGTGTGCCTTCGAGAACCGTAACGAAGGCTGGGTACACAGCCACACGAATATGCGGAGTCCGAGTCACACTGCGCATGCTTATCTAAATACACTAATAATGCAGTGAAGAGTAAGGTCTATGAGCAATTCCAAGTTAGATCTAAGTGCACCAGACGATGTTATAAAAACTAATCGCCGATGTGAATATAAAGAATTCTTTGATCAAATGATATATCTACGGTTTTCATCGTCTTGTTGAGTGCGAAAGCAGCACGGGTATGGTCCAGATGACCAGACTCATCTACGACGTGTTTGTAAAACGTCGACGCTATCTTCTTCGTCGCGCCATCCTCTACCGCCCACATCGTCCCGATCACAGAACGGAACCCTGCAAACTGTATCGCCGACGCGAGATGAATCACCTCATCCGGACTCTCCTCGTCCCCAACCGTCGTATGACACGCGGAAAGATACGCAAACTCGGGATTCTTCAGTTCGCAACCGATGATCCGTTGTATCGTAAGGTGACCGTCGTGCAGCGCAAACGCGGATTCGAACGGTCGTTTCCGTCGTGGGAGGCCGTGGCATGCAAAGTGAACCCATTCGTTCTTGCCGAGCTCTTCGACGGCCCTTGATATATTGGACTCTTTTCCATCTATGCGCGTAAAAGTGGCGAGGTCGCTGACGCACTGCTCCACGATGTCTAGTTCCTCGCCCACCGAGGCGAGTTTAGTCTGTCCTGTAGCTGTCGCTTGACCAATGACAATGAAGCGTCTTTGTGTTGTAGAATTCGATGGATTGGGCCGTCTGGCGCGGATGAGGGCCATCAAAGTTGGGGTATACGACGAGATGTAAAGGTCAGATAGGCTTTCCTGTCCCTTCCTGAACGGACTAGCAGCGTGCAGGGGTAGCAGAGAGAACTCGGCGGTGGGACACCACCAAATACGTGATTGGATTGAACAGGTCGTACGGAGAAAGTCGACGATATGTGAGACGATCCGATCCCAGATTTTGCGCAAGAAAGTTGCAAACTGTCTCGAAACCTCTTTTTCCTTTGCAAGCTCGGCCAAGGCTCGGAGCTCTTTTGCGAGGTCTCGAACACCCTCCTGAGTAATTTGCAATGGGATGTGAACAGGATCACGGTCGAATAAAATAACGAGCGCGTCGCAACTGTGCTTGCTCGCATTCACGATCACGACAGGTCCCTTACTGGCAGCACGTTGGAGATCCGAAAAAAGGGGTGGAAGAAGGAAACGGGAATGACCAGGTAGCCTTCGAATATTGCCCACGACTTTCTGCATTTCGACATTGAGATGCCACAAACGTTCGTGTTGAGCTGCACCAGGCGAATTGAGGGCGTTGCGTATACGCAAGGTTAGCTGCGCGAACTCCTCTGCCAGCTTTTCTCCCGCAGGCCCAGACATTCTCACATCGTAAAGTGGGAAACGGAGGCGAACGAGCTGGTTCCAAAAGACACCCCGACCTTGTTCGAGGAGCTCGACTGCACGCATAGGAGCTTGCTTATGAACACAAGCAGCAAAGGCGTCCACGGCAAGTGATGATGTGAGGCCCTTGAGAATATCTAGATGTTCAGGAAGGGATGGCAGAGTGGTCAGGTGTTGGACAAGTAGTCGTAAAGATGTCTCGTATGCACGAACTAGCGTGGGATGCTGGAAGTCTTCAGCCATACGAATCCATGCTCTAGCTGCAGAAAGATCACTGGAAGATACAACTTGATCCCCATGTTCTAGTTCCGCGTAGAGACTGAATGCCTCTTCTTTATCCTCTAATCGTTTCGACCGTGTGAATCGATCACAGAGGTAGCGTGCAAGGCCCTCCAATGACAGTGCTCGATATGGGTGTCCTCGTGGGCGGAGGTCAAGTGCTTCTCGAAGGAGAAGGATGGCTGCGTCAATGATCTTCGGCACCCCCAATAGTTTGTAGCTAGTATAGAGACAAGTTGCGACATTTTCCAATGACATTGAACGATCTGGGTCTCCCTTCGGGCGAAGGTTAAGTGCCTCCTGATGGAGAACAAGGATCTCTTGCAAGGTCGACATGACTTGAAGTTGGTTGTACTGTGTAGACAGACAGACTGCAAGGTTGTTCAACGACATTGCACGCTCTGGATGTCCTCGTACGCGAAGCGCAAGCGCTTCTCGATGTAGGGAGATGGCCTCGTCGAGGTCGGACATGATCCTCTGCTCGCCGTATCGAGCCGATAAATAAACTGCGAGATTGTTCAACGCCTTTGGACGACTTGGATGGCCGTATGGACAAAGGTCAACTGCTTCTCGATCAAGGAGGATGGCCTCATCGAGGTCCGATATGACCTTGAGCTGGCTATACCGGGCGTGGAGACGACCGGAGAGGTTCTCCAATGACATTGAACGATCTGGGTGACCCCGAGGGCGAAGGCTAAGGGCTTCCCGGTCGAGCTTGATGGCCTCGTCGAGGTCCGAGATGACCCCGAGGTGGTCATACCGAGTGGAGAGGCGAACTGCAAGGTTGTTCAACGACATCGGACGGTCCGGGTGGCCTCGCGGGCGAAGGTCTAACGCTTCTCGATCAAGACCAATGGCTTCGTCGAGGTCCGACATGTCCCCAAGTTTGTTGTACCGATCAGATAGACAGCGTGCGAGGTTAATCAACGACATGGACCGATCTAGGTGTCCTTGTTGGTGAAGATCTAATGCTTCACGGTTGAGCACAATGGCTTCATCGAGGTCTGACATGATCCCGAGCTGCTCGTATCGAGTGGATAGATCGAATGCAAGGTTGTTCAATGACGCTGAACGGTCTGGGTGACCTTTTGGTCGAAGGGAAAGTGCTTCCAGGTCAAGGACGATGGCCTCATCAAGGTCTGACATGACGCCAAGCAGGTTGTACCGAGTGGAGAGGCGAATTGCAAGATTACTCAATGACGTAGAACGACTCGAGTGTCCTTGCGGGCTAAGTTCAACTGCTTCTCTGTCGAGAATGATGGCCTCGTCGAGGTCCGACTTGACCCCCAGGCGATTGTACCGAGTAGAGAGACAGAGAGCGAGGGTGATCAACGACATCCAACGATCTGGGTGCCCTTGTGGGTAAAGGACAAGTGCTTCTCGGCCGAGGACGATAGCTTCTTCAAGGTCTGAGATGACGCCGAGTTGGTTATACCGAGCGGACAGATCAGTGGCAAGGTAGTCCAACCACTTCCAATGATCTGGATGACCCTGCGGGCAAAGCCCGAGTGCTTCTCGGTCTAGGGCGATGGCTTCCTCAAGGTCCCTCATCGTTCCGGCCTGGCGGTAACGAGTGCCGAGATTGAGAGCAAGACGAGTCAAGGGTTGAGAACGCTCGGGGTGGCCAGGCGGGCGAAGTTCAAGGGCCTCTCGGCTAAGCGCAATAGCCTCGCCGAGGTCTGACATGTCCGCGACTTGGTCGCACCGAGTGGAGATACAGAACGCGAGGTTATGCAACGACGTAAAACGGTCTGGGTGCCCATGGGGGCGAAGGTCAAGTACCTCCCGGTTGAGGGAAATGGCCTCATCGAGGTCTGACATGACCTTCAGCCGTTTGTACCGAGTGAAGAGACAGTGCGCGAGGTCATCCAACGATGTGGGACGGTCTTGGTCACCTTGCATGCGAAGCTCGAGTGCTTCTTGGTGGAGGACGATGGCGTCATTGAGATCCGAAATGACCTCGAGCTTGTCGTACCGAGTGGAAAGACAGGATACAAGGACGTCCAACGGTTTCAGACGCTCTGTATGGCCTGGAGGACGAAGGTCGAGCGTCTCTCGGCTGAGGAGAATGGCCTCGTCGAGATCTGACGCGACACCGAGCTTGTTGTACCGGGCGAAGAGGCGCACCGCAAGATTGTTCAATGACACTGAACGACCTGGGTGGCTTTGAGGATAAAGACCAAGCTCTTCTCGGCTGAAGGCAATGGCCTTGTCGAGGTCCGAAATTTCCCCGAGTTGGCTGAACCGAATGGACAAACAAAGTGTGAGATTATTCAGCGATAACAAACGGTCTAAGTCGTCTTGCGGTAGAAGCCTAAGGACCTGTTGGTGGAGGACGATGGCCTCGTCAACGTCCGACAAAACCCCGGCCTGGTTGTATCGTTCGTAGAGACGAACTGCAAGGTTGTGCAACGACTTCCAACGGTCTGGGTGACCTTCTGGACGAAGGTCGAGTGCCTCTCGGTCAAGGGTAATGGCCTCCTCAATGTCTTTCGTTGTTCCGAGCCGGCAGTAACGGTGAACATGGTCAACCGCAAGACGAGTCAAGAAGTGCGGTCGCTCTGGATTACCAGGCGGGCAAAGTTCCAGCGCTTTCTGATGGAGGACGATGGCCTCATCTATATGATTGGTGTCTCCCCCCTGCTCGAACTTGCTTATGAGAATTTCTGCTTGCGAATGCAACTGCTCGGCTGATGCTACATCATTTCAGGTTCTGCATGTATCAGCAGAAAGGTCAAGTACACACCTTCTAAACTCATACTCGCCAGCGACTGAGCTTGATGCAGTACGACGTCGTGCACGGGTGCTGAGCCGTGATCAACGTAGTGGCAACGACGCTCAGCGCTAAGCGCCAAGGTCCCATCACTGCATCCAGAAATTGCATAGACCTCCGATTTGTTGAGACCGTTCTCTCACCGTCGCCGAACACGCCCTGTCTTCCAGAAAGTGAGGTGGAATAACTTGATCAGGTCCTCGGTGTAGTGTCCCCGATTCAGGCATTGCCAGCTTGGTTCCCGTCTGTCGCCCGATCCGTGACTGTCAATAATTTTCAGGTCAGCATTGCAAGTGCAACATTCATGGACCATCCCCGTCAATCCAATCAGCCTGGGGTCCGCAAGTTGTGCAGTGCACGCGTTTCGACGTGAAGAGGTGTGGATATACAAGAACGTCACAGGGAACGAGCGTGAGGATCCTTTTCATCTCGATGGTATCACATGTAAGAAGGGAAGTCGACACGAAACCTTCGACATGCATGGACGGAACGTTTAGCGCGTGTTTTCCAGCTCCTCCCGTCAAATGGACAATCAAGGGCCCACGACACCCGGCCGAGTCCAGCTATTCACTCCAGTCTTGTTGTGAGCCAACTCGGGCAAGAGCACGAGATAGTGTACAGTATACATTATTTTTATACCATCGATGCATGCACGCGTGAAGATACGATTTCGACGAATCGAGATCAAGATTCCTCGGATCGATATCGACGTGAAGAGTGATCGTATTACAGATAGTCGAGGAACACATTTTTGACAGAATTGATCGGGCGATCATTCTGGAGGGGCCTCTCTGTGGAAGCACAACACGATTTAGCCACGAGCCTGCGTGCGAGACGAGTGTACTTATGATATAGAGCACGTTGTTACACCTGCATCGATCACGAGATGAGCGAGCGAGGCCGATGGCATTGGATGGAACCCACCGAATGAAGACCTCGCCAAGAGTGCCCGTCGAGTTGCCGTCCTGGAATTCCTCAGTGTTGGCCAGCTGGTGAATTGGATGCCTTCAACAGAGCGTCACACGAGATCGACGCGACCCACCTGGAGATTCATGTAGCCGTCTGTGCTGACGAGGAAGCCCTTGTACTCCAAACCCCACTTCAGCTTGACGAACACGGGCTTTCCGGTGAGCTCCTGCATGAACGGCTTTGGGTTGACCGGATTGACCTAGACGCACGGATGAACGTGGGCGAGCGCGAGCACGGTCAGCGAGCGCATACCTGGGACATGGTTGATCTCAGAGCAGTTTCGGACTTTGAAATACTAGTAGCCCAAGTACAACATACTACGCTCAGCCTACGTATCCGACATGTCTGACCGCGAGGGGCACGTTGGGTCTGGATCCACCGACGACGATCTGTCGCTCCCCAAGGCGACCGTCGCAAAGATGATCAGCGGTGAGTGGCCGCCACATGTGATGCCGGCACGCGGTCTCAAACACGTCTCTGCGCTCTAGAATTGCTCCCAAGTGAAGTGACGTGTGCGAAAGAAACGCGGGATCTGGTGATCGAGTGCTGTGTAGGTGAACATGCACTTTGACCTCTGGATGTCCGTGCAGTGCTCATCTGTTTGTGGCAGAGTTCATTCATCTGATTTCGTCAGAAGCAAACGAGATATGCGAGCAAGAATCGAAAAAGACGATAGCCCCAGAGCACATCATCGGTGCATTAAAGGTGCGTCATCCAATTATCTGGAATGGCCTCGCCGTCCTGACGGCCTGCAGCGCCTTGGATTTGATGCATTCACGTCAGAAGTGGAAGACGTTCTGAAGGATCACAAGCAGCAGCAAAAGGTGCGTGTGGCGCATCGCATAGGGTCATGCTCATTATGTACACAGGATCGAGAGAAAAAGGCGGACAAGATCAAGGACTCTGGGTTGACACCCGAAGAGCTCCAGGCGAAACAGGAGGAGCTGTTTGCACTGAGCCGGGCCAGGTTTGCACAACCTCAGCAGCAGCAGTCATGAAGTGCACGATAGATGAAGAGGGTACGGGTATTGTACATGTTTGCTACGTCATACATGTTGACCACTCTGGCGTTGGCGTAATGCTTCGAGCCTCCTCCGGGGGGAGTCTTCGTTCCATTCTTCCGCTCCGCTTTCCGAATTGACGGACAGACGCGGCAACCCTTGTTGCTCGATGATGAACGAGGCCGATATGGACGCATGAAATGCAGCTGCGCTGCACGTTGAGATGCAGAATGCGTGGCGCCAAAAAATGAACGTACCTTGGTACACGTCACCATTTTCCAATACCAATCCAGCCGCGAGGCCTCCTAGAAAACTATTTCCGGCACCTGGGCAGGGCCGTGTCGTCAGGATGGTATTGGTGTGGGAATGTGGCGTATGCCACTGACCGGTGACGTCGACGACGCGGGAAGTGTCCTGAGATGGCCAAAAGGCATCGACCCATCGACATCCTTTTCCGCGGGTGGCCACACACGCCCCGAGGCCGGCACTTCGTATGATCACACAGCCTGTTCCAGAAGGGCCCACACCATAATCAAGGAAGCGGAGTGCGGCTGATTGAACGGCATCACGAGTGACGGGAGAAGACACGGAGAGGAGCGCAAATGCCTCTTCTGCATTCGGACTATGGATATGAGCGAAAAGGACGGCGAGACGAGGCGCGATTCGCAGACCTTAGCACATGAACGGAAGCCATGGCAGTTATGAGGGAGGGCAATTCCTCGGGGACACATCTATCCTGGGTAGAATGGTTACGCGAGGAAGAGGGCGATAGGGAGGGGGACGGACGGGAATAGGTTCATAGATGAGGAAAGGATTCCAGTCAACCTCGGAGATTACTTGGAGAGCGCGCTTGGGCGAGCAAATGACATGTAGGGTCGCAGGGCGCGCCAGACGAGTGCCCCGCAAATCCCGCGGGAAGAGCCTGATGCGTGGGGTGATGTACTCGAAGCTGCGGGCATGCGGTTAGGAGCGTGAAAATGACGAGAGGGAAGGGGTGCGACCTTCTGATGTCGCCTCGGTAAGAATTGAGGCCACGCGTCGTCAGGCGATCAGCGTGCTCACGGAAGAGCCAGACGTCGCGACCGTACGAGAGAAGTTTCTGATGGACGTCGCCAGGAAAGTCGTTTCCCTTGTCGATGATCATGCCCACGGCGGACGGGGGGAGCCTGGTGAGGGCATGAGGAGGGCGGGTGCAAGTCGAGCTGGACAGACCAGATGCGCGCGCCGATCGTGGCATAGACGCCCCCGCCGCCGATCTGAGATGGGACGGGGGGGCGGGACGGGTCGTCGAACTCGAAGTCGTCGAGGATGAAGAGGCCGATGGAGACGAAGAGGGGTGGTTGCGGGGACATCGGAGTTGTAGCCAAACTCTGACCATGCAGGTCTGGACGATCATCTACGACAAGGCCGACTTTCCAGACAGCGTGCGCCCTCCCAGACCGATCCCCGCACGGACGCTCACGTTCTCCCGACAGCTGTACCACTCCGCCCTCCCTCTCCTCGATCAACCCGCGCGCGCCAAGATCACCCGTTTCCACCGTCGCGAGGACGCTTGCCGTCAGCCCCGGGCGTCTTTTCGCACCACTTGACACCTGACCGTCCCTCACAGGCTCCCTGATCGGCTCGCTCCTCCCCCGCGTGCTCCTCCGCAAACGGGGCGTCCCACGCGAGGCGATCGCCTTCGCAGTCACGGATACCGGCAAGCCCTACTCCGTGAGTCACCCCTCTCCGACACCACCCGACCTCACGCCCACGGCAGACGACGCCCGGACTCGATCCCCCGCTCGGATTCAACGTCACTCACGACGAGGGCGTCGTCGCGATGGCGTTTGGCACGGGCGATCTCGGACCACCCGCCTACAACATCGGCGTCGACGTCATGCAACTCAAGATACCTCCGCGGATCACCTTTCGCGAATTCGTGGACTCCGTCTCCAGCCAGGCACGTGGCCCCACTCTGCGATCCGTCCGTGGCTGATCTGTCTGCTTCTGCAGCTCACCCCGCTCGAACTGGCCGCCCTGCTCGCCGACGTTCCAGAATCGGAGGCTGTCCGCCGTTTCTACTGGATATGGACTCTCAAGGAGGCCTACACGAAAGCGCTCGGCATGGGGCTCGGATTCGACTTTCGCCGAATACAGTACGACGTCGCACAGGAAGGCGTGGCCATCGACGGCGAGCCTGCACGGGGTTGGCAGTTTCGCAAGTTCGAAGTCGCGCATAGCGGCAGCAAGTACGTCGGGGTCGCCGCGCGCTTCATCGGGGGACGGACCGTTAGCCTCGTCGAGCTCGATGAGGGCTCGCTGGTGTGTTATGGTGCTGCTTCATTCGTTCAACGGGCAATAGAGGAGTTAGCTTAGGGACATTAGAGGGTGTACTTGAGTATCGGGTATACATATCATCAATGAGTTTACACACACGATACGTCTACGTGCCATCAATAAGCAAGGAAAATGTCTGTGCCGAACAAGAGGGGTTCGTCTGGCGGGGGGGTCGAACCGGAAAGGGGGGACGACTGCCAGACGCGCTTGGAATCGTCGTCCTGTTTTCGCTGGGAGCCCCAGTGCATGCCGGAGAGCTCGAACGCGTTGAGCCCCGAAAAGAGGGAGAGTGCGTTGGCGACCTGCTCGTAAAACTCCTAGGGACGGGTGAGCCGCGGAAACGCGTCCGACTCGGGGTACACTCACGGGCGAGGGTGGCTGGAAGAGGTTTTGAGTGGACATGACGCGCAGAAACGCGAGGTGGGGGAAATGTTGGTGGAGGAGATGGAGGAAAGCGACGGGGGACGAGTGTGTGACTGCGCCGAGGACGAGGACGGGCGCGGTGGCACGGGCGAGGAGGGGCACGTCGTCTTCGCAGAGGGGGGGCCCGTTGAGGTGGATGCTCTCGACCGGGCGGCCAGGGACGATCAGCGAAGCGGCACGTGGGGAGCCGATGAATTGCTCCAAATGCGGAACGCAGGACGGGGGGAGGACGGGGAGAGGCAAACTGCGGGTCGGCACGGAGTCGACCTCTAGCTCCCGTAGGGACGGGGTCTTTTGGAGGAAGGCGGCGACGTGGGCGTCGAGGGGGAAGGAGCAGGTGAAGTGCACGAGGGCGGGGTAGTCGGCAGGGTCGCGGAGGACCGAGCTGGCTGCGGAGTCCACGAGGAGGTGGAGGGAGTGGAGATCGGACATGTTGCGGAGGGCGAGGGCGAGGGCGGAGTAGAATGCGGAGAAGACGGGGGCGGCGGGGTCGAGGGCGAGGTGGAAGGCGCGGACGTAGCGGGCGAGGTGGGGCTTGCGGGCGAGGAGGGGGACGAGGGCGAGGTTGCGGGACGGGGCGAGATGGCGGAAGAGGAGGGACTGTGCGAGGGGGCAGAGACGGCGGTCGGCGCGGGCGAGGGCGGGGAGGGCGCGGGGCGGGAGCAGGTGCGCGACGGCGAGGAGCAACTCGGCGGGGAGGGCGTGCAGGGACATGCCCCTCCTCGACCGCGGGCGGGTCTTTTAAGTGGGCGGTGACGTAACGGGGCTCGCTGGCAACGACCATGTCCCTCCTGCGACGTGTCCTGCAGCGGTCGTTCCATTCGCCGGCCCACAACGGTATGTGTTCCCACTCCATCTCCGTGTCTTACCAACCCCTGCACAGCGCCATACCCGAAACGAACCCACCTCTGTGGGGAGCTCTCCGCGGCACAGGCAGGCACGGACGTCGTCCTCGCCGGGTGGCTCCTTCCCGAGCGGTGCATCCTTCTCTGTCCTCCTCTCCCCACGCTCCAGCTGATGATCTCCCCAAATCAAGAAAAATATCAAACGTGCTCTCCTTCTTCCCCATCAAAGACGCTTCCGGCACGACACAGCTTGTCGTTCGCCGGAACCAGTCCCAGCATCTGGCTCCCCTCTCGCACGTCCCCGTCGAGTCTTCCGTTTTGATCAGAGGTCGCGTCGCCACACGTCCCAGCAAAGACCGTCGTCCTGTCAGTCCTCTCCTCATCTTCTCTACCTGTCTCACCCTCCCCACAGTCCAGCACCGGCGACGTCGAGGTCCATGTCGACGCCTTCACTGTCCTCAACCACGCATCCCCCGTCCTGCCCTTTTACCCCTCCGACGAGCAGACCCTCGTCCGTGTCCTCTCACATCCACTGCCACCTACTCACCCCCTCTTTCCCCAACAGGTCAACGATGAGCTTCGGTCCCGTTTCCGATATCTCGATCTCCGCAGAACTGCCTTGGCCAACAACATCAGGCAGCGAGGCAATGTGTCCCGAATCGTCCGGGACTTTCTCCACACCCAGGGTTTGTTCCGTTGCGTCCCTCCATTAGATCTTGATACACCCCCAGCTAGGCTTTCTTGAAGTCGAGACGCCCCTCCTCCTAAAATCGTCCCCCGAGGGCGCCAGAGAGTTCCTCGTCCCAACTCGACTCTCACAAGGTCCACAAAACGATACCCCGCTCTTTTACTCACTCCCACAGTCCCCCCAGCAACCAAAGCAACTCCTCGTCTGTTCTGGCGCCGTCGACAAGTACTTTCAGTTCGCCAAGTGTTTCCGCGACGAGGACGGTCGCAAGGATAGGCAACCAGAATTCACGCAAATCGATCTCGAAATGGCCTACGTCTCTTGGGGTCCACCCCCCGACTCTCACAACGACGGTTGGCGAATAGGTGGACACGAGGTCCGCGCCGTAATCGAGTCACTCGTTGGAAAAATATGGCATCAAGTACAAGGCACTCGCCTCCCGGCTTCCTTCAAAGTCATGACTTATGCTGAAGCCATGGCACGTGTGAGCTCCCTGAATTCATTTGCACCCTTGTCGTCATAGTCATCGCCCCAAGTATGGATCAGATAAACCTGACACGCGCTTTGCCATGGAGGTGCTAACTATACTTGTCCCTCTTCACGACCATACTAAACACGTTGATCCAAGATTCAAGATATCACGTCACGGCTTCCACACCAGCATCAGATGTCACTTGCCAATCTCGGCGAAGTTCTCGAAACACTAGTCATCAGGCATTCCGGAGACCTTCCTTTTGTCCGCGCGAATGAACAACATCAGCTAACCGACGAATCCACCGTCGTAGGTTCCGAAGCGAAATTACTTGTATTTATCACTTACATGCCGCTGCAGACCCGCATCGTGCTGACCGAAAACAATGTGCTGACTTGGCTCACAGAGATCATCCCCCCCTCAGTTGGACCTGACCTGCATACTACCCTGAACGATGTGCTAAGAGTCAACGTGGGCGATACTTTATATGTGTCAAGGCGCCATGCAGCTCCCAAGGTAAGCGTGGCACAGACACGTGTTTGGGACCTTCTCACGCGCACAGGGTGGATCCACACCGTTGGGTCGGATACGCACACGACTATCAGAATCAGCGCAGAGCCTTGGTAGGTGTTAACGTTATCATTACTGTCTTTCTCTTTGCCTCATCTTTTTCAGGGGATTACGTCCCTCCTCCCCATCCACACTTTCTGTGGGTAACCGAGTTCCCACTTTTCACCAGATCAGATCCAGACAAGGACTTTTTGGCGCGTGGCCGATGGACGAGCACCCACCACCCGTTCACTGCCCCTATGTGGCAAGACATTGAGGCCATGTATGATGGTCGCATCGACCAGGTCTGCGCACTATCCCGAGCAAAGTTCACGGCTCATAATTTAACTCCTGTCTCAGGTTCGAGGCCAACATTACGATCTTGTCCTGAACGGTACCGAGATTGGAGGAGGCTCTGTCAGGGTTCATGATGCTGCCATGCAGGAATATGTATTTTCACGTGTCCTACAGGTGAAGAAGTGTTACTGCCGCCGCCCTCCGTGCCAACTAACACTTCCTAAATTAGCTCGATGAATCTGAAAAGGCCACCTTTGACCATCTCTTGCAAGCCCTCAAATGTGGTGCTCCCCCTCATGGTGGAATCGCGCTCGGTAGGCGTGGACACCGCCGGGGCCATGTGAGGCACACTGATGTACGTTATCCAGGGTTTGATCGACTCATGTCCATTCTTTGTCAAACACAATCGATTCGAGATGTGATCGCTTTCCCAAAAACCAGTGTTGGCACTGACCCCCTCTTCAAAAGTCCAGCAACCGTCGCGGGGGACGTCTTGTCTCAATACGGTATCCAAGCTGTCCGTACGTAACCCATGAAAGGCACAAACGGAGGGGAAGGAACAACTCCCACAGCGCTCGCAAAGATCTAGACAGGAACCTTGTTTCCATCCTTGTAGTTATCTTATTCGTACGTTGGTGGATACGATCGGAGGCGGTTGACAGCTTGTGGAACAGTCATGTTCCTGCGGCATTTATCAGTACGACCAATGGAACGTCAAACCGGCGATATGAAATCATTCAGTGGCTTTCGAAAAGGGACGAAACAGGGGAAAAGACTAGAACGTAAACAAGGTTCGGGTCCATTATTGGGGATGTGGGTGCAATGGACCCTTGGGTATGCGTTTTACTTCAATTGGCCGATCATGTATCATGGCTTGCATCGTTCGGGCCCGTCTTCCGAATGTCGTGGGCCCATATGCCTAACGGAAAGCGAGCACAGGAAGGCAACTTACTCACGAAAATACAGGTGCTGCGAGTCAGATTGCAATTTGCAAGCAAGGTAGGATTCACACGTGCCAGCGTCTGACCGGACTAAGTTTGTCCCCCGGGAATTGGTATGGTGACCGTACACATTCACAAAAGGCTGACAGCTTTCTTGCTAGTCGTCCAGGTTATTGGCCTACTATATAGTATGTACTAAGTACGTGCCCACATTGTCATCATGATTGAGCGCCATAACATCGTATCGTATCGTATCACTAGTCGTCTCACGCAATAAGTAATCCAAAGCAAAAGCATAATAAACACGGTAGCCTCGTGCCGCCGGTTCACGACCCGGCATCCAGTTGTATCGTACGCTCTGACCGGGTGTCCGAAGAAAGACCAGGCTCAATTGTTTGATCATGGTCATACGAAGGGTTATGTAAAGTGGCGACCAACGGTGTAGTAGGATGACGTGGCGTTTCATCTCCCCGGGCTGTATTCGTATTTGGTGTGTCACCACCCCCGAATGTACCCCATTCCTCTTGCTCTGCTGAAGGTGGCAGCGTGCCGCCGTTCACGTCGGAAGGCGTGGCCGGCTTGGATTCCGATCTACCCGATTCTGGACTGTCCATCGCGTGTGTGATATGCGCTTCATCGATCGCTGCTAGAACGCTGCGAAGTTTTGAATCCGACTTGCGTGAAATATGACTTGTTGAAGGGGGGTGAGATTGGCGACGCTTGATAGTCGCGGAGGGTGATGTCGAGCGTGGGGGTGTACCAGAAGAAGTTGACGAGACATCACTCCATTCTGAAGACGAATTTGCAAAAAGGTTTCCGGCAGGCGCCCATGAGTGATTAAGGATATCAGGTGGTGGACTACTGGCGGGTGGTGTGTTCGCTAGTGGACTTGGAGAGGTCGACGGTACGTTGGCAATGACAGCGAGAGGTGGAAGAATAGTGAATATCTGGTCTTCTGCTTGAGGCGGCCCGTACGAATCAAACGGATCCGGAACGGACTGGAGCATGGGTTCCAAAATAGGGTCGGACCTGAGAGAATGCAAAGATCAGGTTTATAATGCTAGAGAGTAAATAGTACCTACGCTTTGGCAGTAAACCTGTCAAATACGTCCATGGTGGAGCGAACTGCAACGCAAACCTGAGAAAGGTGGGTCAGAAAATGACACAGGGGACACCCATGAGCATACTTTTGCTTGCACTACATTCCATACTTCTTCTTCGTGCTCCATGATTTCACGATAATGTTGGACTTTAAGGTCGTCAAGTTCGTCAACCTGTCGCTGCAGTACGGAGAGTGCTTCTCGGAAGCTCTGGAGATCTACAAGATGTCAACGGAATCCTCGAGCCACGAAAGGAAACGAACTCCTCTGCTTCCGGTTCATGTTGTTTGCTTCTGTCTGGCGAATAATTTCACTCTTTTCCCGGAGGACCTTTTCGTATGAAGTGGAACGTTCCTGAGGAAGATTAACGAGATCGCCCGGCAGCCGGATGGGACGGCGTACGTGCACTATCGTCTTGTAAGTATCCAAGTGTTGACGCAAGGGTTTCTCGACACTTTTGTCGAGAGTTTCCGCCTGAGGACAAGGTCAAAGGCGCCAATACAGGACCGCAAAAACGCGACGGACCAACACATGCCAGTGGTTGCCAATGAGGTGATGTAGTCCCGAAGCCGCTTGGAGCCTGGTCCCCGTTTCGTAGGATGGGCCTTTTAGGCTGCGAAATGGTCATGATCGTGTCATCTCGGACAACAGGATGCTCGACGCACCCCGAACATTTCTCCAAGGAATCTGCGAATGCTGCGGTGGCTTTAGACATGTGGAGTAATGCTGCGCGGTAATTCGCACTGCAGCTCATAAGCTAGGACCGGTCCATTAGAATACCCGCTGTAGCGGCGGCGAAGCAGTGCGTGCACACCTCGTCGTAAGCTTGCAGGCTTAGTTTGAGGTCGGCCCGAGTGATGATCTTCTCTGGGCCATCAACGCCAAAGTTGATGGCTGAAGCATGAGTCGTGTCTGAGAACGTGGGCGACGGAGGGCTCGGCGAGGTCGAGCGCTTTGGGGACAGGGTTAAGTGGCGAAGCGAATAATTTTTTCGTGGCATGACCGCGACGTGAGGCAGACCAACGATGGCCGTGGTGGATAAGCCGCGAAGCCCGGCATGCCTACTCTATCCCATTTTTGGCATCGGCAGCATCCAATCATGTCTCTGCACATTCGCCAACACCAACTATTCTAATTGTACCGTGTAATACTACAGACCAGATCGGTGGTAGAACTGTAGGGGAACTGAGTACCCACGCAAAGTAACAAAGCACACTTCCCGGACGTACGCGGTCATGACTTTCCTACGCCCGACGAGATGTCCGTCATCTTGTCTGGTGCATCCCGCAGGAAGAACAACTTCGCTCTCCGTTGCTTACTCCCTTTGCGCTCGCCCGTCCTCTGCCTGACCTTGATGTCCTTCAAATGTGGAGAGTTGACGAAGAACTGTGTCTCCACACCAGTTCGTTGGACGATGTTGCGCAAAACAAAAGACGTGTCCGGACCGCGTCTCCTGATGGATATGAGTACTCCGGAGAACACACCAGGAGCATGTTCGGTTGTGACTGTGAGCACAGAACCGGGAAGAAGGCGGTCAGGATGCCTCCGAGAAAACAAGGTTGCGAGCCATTCTCGTTTTTTTGGTTCTGGCAGACCTTGACGCAAAAACGCGATGAGACCCTTCCCTTTACGAAGTGCGTCACGCTGGCCGGAGGGAATTGGGAGCGGGGGAGGAAGGATGGCAGTTTTCGAGAACGGATAACTTGCGGGTACCGCGGCGGAAGACAGAAACCTTGCCAGGGGCCTGCATGCAATCATGACAGTCGAGGCCAAAGAGACTTGCCAAACTTGGTCAGGGCGCTTGACTCGTCACACGCGTGTTCATTATGTACGTCTTAAGATTCAAAGCAAGGATACATGGGAGAGACAGTCTCGAACGTATGACAGTGGCGATCAATTGCACAGGAACACAGGTAACAAATACTTAGTAGGGTGAAAAGGTGGCGGATCACCTAGCTGTCCGTTTTATTGAAAATTAGTACCCACGTCCCCGTCCTCTGAAATACATCCGAGAGAAGGTGAGCCGCAAGTAGCAGGGCTACAGCTCAAGTGCTCACCTCCCACGAGCACGATAGGGGCTGTAACCATAACTGCCACCCCGATATCCCCCCCGATATCCACCCCTGTACACTCCCCGCCCACGACCTCGATTAAAGCCAGGGAGATTGGTACGTTTGGCCGTTACCTGGTCACGTCCGTTACATTTCTCTAACATTCCAAATCATATGCAGCGCTTACTTTTATTAGTCGTCCCCGGAACAAGGAATTGTCCATCGCTAAAGCAGCGTCTATGAAGTCCGACTCGGCGAACTCGACGTAAGCAAACCTGGGGCGGAGTTGCTCGCAAACAGTCATGAAACCCGAAAGGGGGCCACATACCCTTTGGGGTGACCTGTGAATTTGTCGCAGAGGATGGTCACTCGATTGATAGTTCCGCAAGCTTGGAAATGTCCCTGAATCTCTTCTGGGGTCGCGCCGTAATCAACCTGGTGACGGCGATCAGAGGGAAGGAACAGGTGAAAGCCACATAAGTGACCAAACGCACGTTTCCAACAAAGACACTTCGACTGTCTGCAACTGCCTTGTCTTCTTCAGTTTCCATTGGAACACCCTGACCTGTTGCAGCACCGCCAGCGGCACTCTGCGATTCCGCTGCAGCCTGGAGTTCTCGCAGCTTTTTTGCCTCCCTTTCCATCTCTTCCACACGCTGCTTCATTAGCTGAATTTCCTGCGAGCGTCTTGAGAACTCTGTGGGTGTAGGAGGAGAGCTAGCATACCTTTGACTCGGCTTCCTCGCCATCGTCAATAGCTGGGTCGGCTTCGCCGTTCAGCACTGTTTGTGTCACGTCGGTGTCCGCCATTACAAGTATGCTAGTACTATTTGCAAGCGACGAATCAAAGTTTGCTTGGTTCAGCCGCGCCACAGCGTTGGCAAACAAGGATACACAGCTTGGTTGACACCTCCACAACTGTTCATCATCACTCCACGATAAGCAAGACTTGTCGTACGGAAACACCCGCGCGGTCTGTGGTTAACCAGGGTCGACCTTGCTTCCAAAACCTCCGTACCGCGTGACGGTCGAGGTCAATTTCAATACGTGGACGGGCATCATTTCAGTTACGGTACCGATGGTGATGGATCATAAATCACTTACCATTGTGGGCTCGATTACAGTGCCCCAAGTGAACCTGCCATCCGCTTTTGCAACCAGACCTCGTGCAGACCTTCGCTTCCGAGCTTCCTGAACGGAACATGTGCATAAACTGCTTGTTCCCACCAATCATGTGAGCCTCTTGTACAGTTTTGTACATCTGAGATTCCCGCTAAACCCTACGATTGTCGCCTTAGTTATAACTTACGAACATCCTCTCGACAGGTGTGACAACAGATCGCTATCGGGTCCCCTTGTCCCTCGGGCTTCGCCGACACAACAAATCCCGCATGCTCTGATTTCGTTCTAGCTCTTGGGAGATGTTGGCAACGTGTGCCTCGTGTGCAATGTACTCACACGCGTGGCAGAACCAACAGCGTGCTCCAGCACACTCTGGGGTGCGTGACTTGATTACAGCACCCTAGGTTCTGTGCACCGCACCGGCGCACCGTAACCAGGACGCATGAGGAAAGTATCACGACGAGGATAGCAAATTAAGGTTTTTGACTAAAAGTAGCGACTCCATGCTTCTAGATGTGATAGAGAATATAAACAAGGGATCAACAAGATCTAGGACCTTGTATACACAATTTCGGATTTATGTTGAAGTAGAGTGAAAGGAATACGACTACAGGAGAAAAATCTTGCAGATTTGAAGGGTAGAGATTGCAAGAGTATACTGTTGGTCACTTACACGACATTTACCGCTCTATTGTAAGATCATGCGATATCTGGGGCATAAAACCTCTTGGTGAGACCGAACGGTTCTATCCAACCAAGTCGGACTCTTCATAGGGTTTTTGTCGGGCGTAAAATACCTTGATTCTACTAAAGCAGACTTCGGAACTGAGGTAAGGGTCAGTGCGTGCAGGATGATGCATCCTGGATTCATGGGGCCGCCCAAACGGATATATCGTCAATAGGATAGGTGGAAACGAGGATTTCCATTAGCAGCACGGGCGTTCAGCGTGATACATGCTTAGCGGAGGGCGTAGAGAAGTGTTGAGGAAGAATGGATGCAACCCCAATTATGCTTAGAGCGTTCATCATCTCGGTGCTTCTGATACGACTTACACGCAAACCCATCATTGGTGTCGCACAAATTCCGGGGGCCATTAGTACCCCTAATTTCGAGGGTCGCTGGCCACGGGTTACTTGATGTAAGTCAAGGGTCTCGAACGAGGCGTCAGTGGAGGTTCTATATCAACGCGTTGGCTCTCGAACGGGACAGTCAGGTCACCAAATGGAAGATCCTGGCGATCGAAGGCCGTTGGTGTGATAATACCCCGATTTTTCTTCCCAGTGTGGAGCGTAGGAATTTGTCCATTTTAGATCCAAGAGGTGGTGGGTGAAGGTTTGAGCAGTCATTTTTTCCGTTTTTGCCCTCGCAACTTCAACTTCCATTGTTCTACACGTGTGGCGGATCAGCTGACGTCCAAAGATTGCGCCAGGATTGAACATGTCGTGTTAAAAGGGAGTATTTGTTTCCGGGGGGGATTGTCTTCCGGGTTGTGATATGAAAAAAAAAGTTTCCAAGGAACAAGCGTTACCGCATGACTTGCTCCAGCTGAAGAACAAAAAAACAGAATTGAATAGCAGAGTGTTCCTTAATAATGGGGAGCTGATTAAGTTATGTGACCACAATCGGGGTAAGTCGATGCTGGGATTCCGGAAGAACATACGGCGCGCAGCAATTACCTGAACCGGAACGGCTAGCATGTTGTTGCACCACTTCCATCGAGGGAGTGAGGCTTGGCAGTCCAAGGCGAGAGAAAAGCGAGGTCATTAGTCAAATGGGCAATGCCTCTGCTCGGCCGGAGATCTGGCGAAGTGAGAGTGAGGTATGTCGTGGCTATGATGTCGCAAATCGGGCACTGTTCGACGGAATCGGGTTAAAGGGTCGTCCGGAGGACATTTGATGACGCGGAAGAGGTGCCAATTGGCGGCCACAGGAATGACGTTCATTTCCGAAGTCGTTCTTATAAAAAGACAGGGTAAAAGCGACGTCGGAGTGTGTGTACCTCATACATACCTCTCCCACTCGGTTTACTGTGCAACAAGCGACTGCAGAGCGTCCCGGTGGGTCGGCATTGTGTACTGGTTTCTGCACGAGGACTGACGAGATGGCTGTGCAGATGGAGTGGATTAGTCATAATACGTGGCCGCTGCTCAATCGGCCCGACCCGACAGGCCGACGATATCTTCCCCAGAGTCATTGTTCACAAGGGCCTTTTTTCAGTCACCAGCGCACCTTCTACTCCCAAGATTTTTACATGACCCACCAGTCCAAGAAGAAACGCACGGACGACGACTCCCTCCCCACCGACGCTGGCACCAAGCCCGTCCAGCTCCAGCGCAGGAGGGTCTGGCGAGCATGCGAAAGCTGCAGGTCCGTGCCACATCTCCCTCCCGCGTTGGTTTCACCCGTTTCCGGCACGTTTTCTGACCAAATCGTCCACAGGCGCAAGAAAATCAAGTGCGATGGCTGCGAACCAACCTGCGCACAGTGTCAATCGTCCGGATCTCAGTGCACCTGGCTCCAGACAAAAGACAGGGCCGCCTTGAGTAGACAGTAGGTCGTCTCCTCACTGCATGCTCACTTGTTCTCACATTTATCCAGCTATGTCCAAGAACTCGAAGCACGTCTCCTTCACATGGAATCTTTGTTCTCGCAGATAACGCCCGTCCTCGAGCAGCTTGGGCCATCCCTGGGTGTTCCGTCTGCAGCCGGTCCGTCCTCTGCAGCCGGAAACGCTGGGGAAGGCAATCTACCTCCGGCATCTGCTGTCCTACAAGCTATCTCATCCAAGGCTGCCGCGGATACCCGCACGGAAGGCAGTTCCTCTCCCGAGTCCGCTTCCGTCAAGATGGAAGACGATTTCTCCGAATCATTTGGTCAACTCGCCTTGGATGACCATGGCCATCTTCGTTGGATCGGCGGTTCCTCCACGATGTCTTTGATTCAGTCCTTCCGTGCTATCACGACTCATCCCCTTCATCGCGTCTCTCCGATGGAGGAGGACCCGCGAGCTCCTGGACCGAGTGCAAATAAGTTGTATTTCCCAGCATCGGTCTTCTTCGGAAAGATACGGGCCCTCCCCAGCGCGGATGAAGTCGAATATCCAGAAGAAGACTTGTGTGACAAGTTGGTAAGCACCCGAGAATCGTTTAGATTGATTGCTACTAATTATGATTGTGTATCAGATCGATGCGTACTTTGAGCGCCTCCACTTTCTGATGCCCATTCTTGATAAGCCTTCCTTTATGGCCAGATATAAGCGTCTTATGGAAAGGAGGGGCGACGCAGCATTTATCCAGCTCGAGTCTCCATTCATTTCCATTGTGTTTGCTATTTTCGCTTGCACCGCTCGACTGGTCAATGATGCTCGTCTGACAACCGATCGTCTAGACGACGGTGGGATGGGTATGGTTTTCTATGAAAGGTACCGTCCTTTCGACCACGGTCAGTCTATGCCACCGCTAATGATCTTCCCTTCTCAGGGCCTTGATCCTGCACTACATCAGCCATGCATCGATTCAAGTGTTTCATGTCCAAAGCTTAATTCTTATGTCCTCGTTCTTGTGCTCTATCAACTGCCTTCCTCAGGCTTGGCTTCTCGTAGGCCAGGCGGTACGCAGTGCGCAAGACTTAGGCTTGCATGTAAGTATCTGTCGATGTAATTACAGCTATCACTGACAAGTACTGTAGCGCTCACCGCGCCGACTTTCCTTATCCTCTATCGAGAAAGAGACTCGGCGGAAAATCTGGTGGGGGGTATATTGTCTGGATCGCATGCTAGCAGTCGCACTTGGTCGGCCCCTTGGTGTCGAGGACTCTGATTGTGACGTCGAATTTCCGGTGGATGCCGACGACGAATGGCTGCCTGAATACTTCACTGGCGTTCATCTCTCGCAGAAGCCTCCATCCCTCATGTCGGGCACCATCGCTCTGATAGCTTTATATCAAATCGCCGGCCGAATCTTACGACAGGTGTATGCCATCGACTGCTGTAAGGAAACACTCGAGCCCGAGAAGAGGGTAGAGTTACAGCAAGCAGTGGAGGATCTCGACCTGGAGCTCACTAGGTGGTTTGAAGATCTTCCACCCACTTTCAGGAATCCGAACACCAGCGACAAGCATATGTGTATGACCGCCGTCTTGTGTAGCCACTACTATTCAGTGCGCACTACCCTTCATCGCAATTTCCTACCAGTCAAGCGCGACCAATCAATCGTACCTAGTTCAACTGCAAAAGCAGCCTCATCTGCCCGTTCGTGCATCCACCTTGCGCCCTCGATCAACAATGTCGTGCCTACTTCCCATCATCTGGCCTTTTTCATCCAGCATCTCTTTAGCTCCGCCGTCGTCATCCTCCTCTTTGCCATGCATTCCCCGGACCCGAAAACTTCGGCCACAGCGATGGACGAGGCCAAAAGTTGTCTCCCAATCATAGAATCTTGGGAGGGTCACTGGCCAGGCGCTCGTAAATGCAAAGAGCTCCTTGCCGAATTGACGAGCACCGCAGACGACGCCATGAGGAAGACTAATAGTGATATTGCGGGAATTCCAATGTCCCAAGGCATCGCGCCGGCCGCGTTGGAATCAAGGCGATCCCTTATTTCAGGTCAGACGCCGACAATGAACCGTCCAATCAAGATGAAACCAAGGAGAATCAGCCGCTCACGAGACCCGAGTTCTACGCGCCGACCCCCCGTCGCGTCTCCGTATCGTGTAGACTGTAAGAAAGTAATGCGTTTGGTTATGGTGCTTGCTGACTTTTCATGGACTGTAGCTCAGCGCAACCGGTCGACGTCTCGCAAGAGGGGCCACGATGAGAGTGAAGGTATTGGACCGTCGAGCCTATCTGCCATTCCTGGGGGGTTTTCCAGTCCTCAATCTGGTGGAAAGGCCAGTCCGCATAGCTCTCCGGCTTCTGTTAATTTGCCTTCCCCGTCCATGTCCACCATGGAAGCGACTCAGCAACAGGAAGGAAGTCCCCATCTCGCGGGTGCATCCCCGTACAACTATACTGGCGCACCTCTTTCGCCACTTCACGTCCCTTCGCCTCGCGACTACGGGATGCATCATAGCCCTCTTGCATCTACTGGTGGTCATCAGTGGGATGTTGGTCCAGGTGACCGTCGTTCGGTCGACATTTACTCCTCCGGCTCGCAGTCCAGCTCACTGCCATATGCCACATATGAGCATTCGTCTTCTAGCATGGAACCAACATGGTACGGCTCCTCAGATGCTGGCTATAATCATCTTTCAACCACACCCCCAACTTCTTCATTCCCTGGACCGGGACTGCCGTTCTTGGGACTCGATTACATTCGAAATTATAATTCCAATGGATACACAACAAACGACCAAGATTCTCTCTGGCAGCCATTTGATGCCGGTGTATTTGGGCTTGACCCCGAACTTCCGTTTACCTTTGGTGAATCTCCTTCGGACCTACATGACGGGCGAAAATCCCCAGCTTAACCTCACGCGTGAGAAGCCTGTGGGTCGAAACCGTTGTATTTCTTACGAACCATATCCATATGCACCCCTTTCCTAAGCTGTTTTGTCGCTTGTTCATTCGTGACCATTGTATCCATATCCATCGCTGACGTCCATCCCACAACAACAATACTGTACAGTTGCTTTACTCCCTAAGCAGCATACCTCACTCATAATCACTTTTTTGGCCGTGCCGTACGATACTTCTACACATCCTTCTCCTTCGAAATCACGTCAACGTTGTAGTTGAGGCTGTAGCCGTTAGGCTCTTAACAGATTGGAATTAATCACTGAATACACTTGCTCTGTTGCACGATAGAATCCCACCGGTAATTGTCGATAACCGGCTTCCGGTGTCCGCGCTTCAGACTCGACTTGTAATCTTTCTGCGAGAGACCGTGACTGCATCAAGTTACCAACTGAACTATATCTAAGTGTTCGCAATCTACAGGGCACTATGACCAACCACCCAGTAATCGAGCTCACGTCTGAAGTGTCTTGGAACTTCGTAAGTGCCCTCTTTGCATGCCCTCGGCATCAAGCTCATAGTTTAGAGATTGAGGACAAGTTCACACCGTATGGAAAAGAGATTCTAGCCAAGCTTGTTGCTTTCCTCCAAGTGAAGATGATCAATACCTTATTCCTGGGCAATTCTCTGATGCACCTGACAGGACGAAGTTTACCCCTCCACCAAGCTTTACCATGCCCAAATTCCCACAGACCCGATACAACGATGGAAGACCGTAGTACCGATTGTCGAGGACTTGAAGGTGAAAGCGCGCAAGCTTGGGCTTTGGAACCTCTTCCTTAGTAAGGCACACTATCCCCTACATGGCGTCCCACTATCGAATCTCGAGGTACGGTTGCCGGTTCGTTGACCGTTAGTCGATTGATTGACATGAATCAAGTATGCTGTTATGGCAGAGATACTTGGACGGGGCGGGCATGTGGCGTCCGAGGCAGTCAACTGTGCAGCTCCAGACACCGGCAATATGGGTACGCTATCCTGTCCGTCATTCTGGCATGCTGCTGAGGTACTTCAGAGGTCCTCGCTCGCTACGGGACCCCCGAACAGCAGAAGGAGTGGCTTACACCTCTGCTGAATGGGGAAATTCGGTCCGCTTTCGCAATGACAGAACGCTTCGGCATGCCCCTTCATTTTCTGTGCGTGTGTGGGCTGACGCATACATGCAGTGGCATCATCCGACGCACGCAACATCAAAACATCGATTCGACAAGAAGGGAACGAAATCGTAATCAATGGTCACAAATGGTTGCCAAATTCTTACATTCCATTGTTATCGGCCACTCATCTTCCGCTCCGGCTTTTCATTTCTTAGGTGGATATCAGGTGCCGGTGATCCCCGCACGAAATTACACCTCGTAATGGGCAAGAGCGACCCAGAGAATTCTGATAGCTACAAGCAGCAAAGTGTTGTCATTGTTCCGGCTGACGCGCCCGGCGTTCGTGTTGTACGTCCAATGGAGGTATTCGGGTATGATGACGCACCGGAAGGCCATTGCGAAGTGATTTACGAGAACGTGAGAGTTCCCTTAAGCAACTTAGTACTTGGTTGGGGCAGAGGGTTCGAAGTAAGTTATGAGTTTGGCGTCATTCAACGCCAAGGTGACACCTATCCATTTAGATCATTCAAGGGCGCCTCGGGTTTGTATACTTTCTCGTTTTTTGACGCTGGCTGCGCTAACGGTCTTGACAGCCCTGGGCGCATTCACCACTGCATGCGCTCAATCGGCGCAGCCTCGAGAGCACTCGACTTGATGATCCAGAGAGTGACGGATCCTTCGCGCAAGACATTCGGCAAATTCCTTCACGAGCACGGTGGGTGCATTTGACCTCTCTGGCAGAAATCACCGGGCTAAGATGATCATTCAGGTACTGTGATAGCTGAAATTGCCCAATCAAGAGCAGAAATCGAGTCCGCACGATTACTCGTTCTCAGTGCCGCATATCAGGTGTGCTCCCGAATAATCAGTGCAGCTACTGTTCATCGGCTAAGCACCATCACAGATTGATAAACACAAGGCTAAAGGTGCAATGAAGGAAATTGGTATTGCCAAGGTGCATGCGCACTTCGCCTCTATTACTAGTCCGGGATGCTAAATCGATCGGAACTGGACTCAGTTTGTGGTCCCCACAATGGCCTGCAATGTTGTAGATCGCGCGATTCAGGCGTTTGGAGCAGAAGGACTAAGCCAGGACCAAGAGCTGGCGAGCATGTATACGCAACTGCGAACCCTGCGGTTAGCTGATGTGCGTACTAAACGCATCTACGCCTCTTGTTGTCCGTGACTGACGACTTATCTGCATAGGGACCGGACGCGGTAAGTACACTGGTGGTTGACGTCTGCAGTCATTGAGTGGCCTACTCCTCTAGGTGCACATCCAGCAGGTCGGTCAGAGGGAATTGAAACGAGCGCCTGAGTTGCATAAACGCGCTTTGGAGTTAAGCAAGAAAGGCGCGGCTATTATGCAGAAAGCGGGTGTAAAGGCTCATCTATAAGTTAATTGACGTGCCCGACGAAGCCCAGTGAACGTGAACATTGACGCGAGAAAACCCTATCATAAGTTTCAGGGTCTCGCGCGCACTGGCGCTCCGATACTTAGCATTCGTTGTGTAAATGTATACTACAAGGTTCTCTTGAGATGCGACTCTCCGAATCGGTAGGGTCGTATTGGATAGTCATTCAGATCTACCAACACTACCCGGGACAAAAACATCCGACGAACACACCATCACCCTCCGTTCTCCCTCTGGACCGCTACTTCGTTCAAGATGAGCGCCAATGATGTCGACGAGGCCCGGGAGCCATACGACGTGACGCCGATTCTGCGCTCCCGTTACTTCATTCTTCCGGCTTCAGCTGCTATTCTAGGTACAGTAGTTGGTGCAGTCCGAGGCTCTCGACGTGCATCGTTGCGGTTCTTGGCCGAAAATGCGCACCGGCCACCTACGACGGTCCAAGGATGGTACTTCTACAATAAAACTAAAAATTATCGGCGAATGGCTGCAGGGCTGCAGGAAGGCGGTCTAAACGCCATGAAACTGGGGATGGCTGCACTGGTTTGGGTGGGGATTGAGGATGGACTGGAACGATGTGGTCGGCCATGGGCCGAGTTGAGAGAATTGGGAGCTGGGGTGGGTACAGCAAGCGCTTTTGCGGCTGTGTGTAAGTCGTCTCGATTCTTCGACGTACAATGTGCTGTGATCTTTCTAGACCGGCTCCCATGGCGTTCTGGTCGTCAGGCGGTGTGGCTCGGTGGGTTGGTAGGCGGGGGTATGGGGTTTCTTCGCCAGGCTAGGTCGCATCTGGAGGCTGTTCAGTCTGGGTAGATGAAAGGGTCCGTGCGCCTGTATGTATTGCGAATATGTGAGGCAAGCAAGTGTTTCATCGGGCTCGCGCCTTATTGCAGATGGCGGAGGGGCGATGATCCAGATACGTTGCTCCGCCGACTCCACACTCTGAAATATCAGTTCTTGTGGTGCGACCAGCATCTACACCCGTATCACCACCGTTGTCGTCGCGGTCGTCGTAGGCGATGCTCAAGCTGTGGCCAGCCGTGCTCGAACAGCTCACACCCCGGGCTACCGCCGATGGCCGTGAGCGTCCAAATCCTTTCGATGTTCCGTCGGCCGCAAACGCCACGTCGCCGGGCACACCACAAGCGCTGATCCCTCCTCTGTCGTCCAGCGGTTCACAAGCGCGAACACCGCCCGCCATCCACCACCACCTCCTGGGGACGACTCCGGCAGAGATCCCGGCACAAGCCGACGTTACGCCGCCAGGCCCCCTAACGCCTCAGTCCGGAGCTTTTGTTGATCGCATTCCTACCACCCAAATATCTCTACATGCACCTGATTTTTCCATGCGAAGCAGCAAGAAATCACCGCAGCCTTCTGACTCCATGGAAAACAAACCTAATCCTCCATCATCATCGCCCTCCTCGGCCAGAACTTCTACGAGTACAGCTACCAGTGCTGCGCATTCACAACCGCCTGCTCCATCGGCGACATCAAAGGGACAGATCCACGTCAAACTCATCTCCGCGCGTGGCCTCAATGTGTCCTCTATGCATGCACGTCCATATGTGGTCGTCCAGTTTGAGCAGAATGAATTCGTCAGCCGCGATCCAACAGAAGAAACGGACAAGGAAGTCAAAGGAACTGCTACAGCGTTATCGAGAACATCTTCCTCAAACGTCCTAACCGCGCTCAATGCCATTGGGGCATCGCGACCGCCCGGGAAGACGAGCACGAATACATCGCCCTCATCATCTGTCCCCACCTCCAGTAAATTACCATCCCCCATACATCATCCCACTCAAGGGCTTTTTGGGCGTACATCAGCACACAATCCCGTGTGGAAACACGAAGTATCCTTGTGAGTGCTTTGCTGACTGATCATCTCCTTTAGTCACTGACGTTTCTACAGTGATGTCACGTCCGAAGAGTCCGTCATTACCTTCAATGTCTACGATCGCGATTCCGACCATCTCTTCCTGGGGACCTTTCAGATCAAACCGGTGTTGATCCACGACCATACTGTTGACCAGTGGTTCAAGTATGTTTCCGCCCCCGGTTCCCTAGTCCACTTCTCCACTCTTACTAATCTCCAACGCAGGCTTCGGCCGTTTGAAAACGAAACTGTAAGCGGGGAAATGCGTGTACAAATTACATTCGAACAATTCAAGGTACGTAGCGACGCTCCACCTTACTGCCCACCTTCCCCCACGCTGTCAGCCCCGTTCGCACAATGTACTCGTCAATGATGCTAATCTCACCATCATGTTTTCACATGGCAGACTAAACGAGCGCTTACACCGCGCGATTTCGAGTTTCTCAAGCTCATAGGACGCGGAACCTTTGGAAAGGTCTTCCAAGTCCGAAAGAAGGACACGAAGCGCATATATGCTATGAAAGTTCTGTCAAAGAAGGAGATCATCGCGAAGAAAGAAGTGGCACATACGATCGGGGAACGCAAGATACTCCAGCGATCTCTTGATTCGCCGTTTCTTGTCGGTCTGAAGTTTAGTTTCCAGACGGACTCAGACCTTTACCTTGTTACCGACTTCAAAAGCGGAGGCGAGCTCTTTTGGCACCTACAGAAGGAGACGCGGTTTACCGAAGAGCGCGCTCGATTTTACATCGCGGAACTCGTTCTGGCACTGGAACACCTACACAAGTACAACATCGTCTATCGTGATCTTAAACCGGAAAATATCCTCCTAGATGCCACCGGACATGTCGCGCTTTGTGATTTCGGATTATCCAAGGCAGATCTCCGACCCGATGAGCTCACGACCACGTTTTGTGGTACGACAGAATATCTTGCTCCCGAGGTGCTACTGGACGAACATGGATACAGCAAATTGGTTGACTTCTGGTCTCTTGGCGTACTTTTGTTTGAAATGTGCTGTGGATGGAGCCCTTTTTATGCAGAGGATACGCAACAGATGTATAAGAACATCTGTTTTGGCAAGATACGATTCCCTCGCAGTGTGATCAGTGAAGAAGGAAAAATGTTTGTCAAAGGGGTGTGTAACATTCTTGTGCTACTGGCTCCAGTACGTATTGAGTAAATCGTTCAGCTTCTCAACCGAAATCCAAAGCACCGCTTGGGTGCCCAACGGGATGCGGAGGAACTCAAGGAGCATCCATTCTTCTTGAGCATAGATTGGAAGGCGCTGTCTATGAAACAAGTTACGCCTCCTTTTAAGCCGGTCGTCGAATCGGACGAGTCAACAGCAAACTTTGATCCAGAGTTCACTACTGCCGACGTTCGCGAAGTTGGCAACGGATTGGATGGGAAGGGCAGCCCGGACGAGGAAGACCCCAGTGAAGACTGGACGAGCCAAGCCGGCGGGCAGGGTCTTTCCCACACACCAAACGGCCCGCTTGGTTGCGATCGCATGACTATCAGTGCCATCCATCTGCAAAACGGGTCGAATGGCATTGGTCGACCTCAGGGCATCCAGATTAGCAAACGCAGGAGGCAAGATGTAGCTGGCTCTCCCCTCACCAACAGCGTGCAGGAGAACTTCCGTGGATTCACGTACTCCGGTGGGGAAAGCGTTGTCATGTCAATGGGAGGTTTCGGCGGCAGAGCTGAGTCGGAAGACGAGGCTGTAGACGACGACGAAACATCCGAGATAGCAACCGAAGACGAATTCGAGGACGAGGAAAATTTTGCAGGGCGATATTCGAGAAGTAGGAAGACTGATGGTGGCGTGAGTGTGTTATAGATGTGGACTATGTCAGTGGTTACTCTTTTTCCCTTGTCCTTTCTAAATGTACTCTCGCTTGGACCTACAAGGAGATTCAGGTATTTGATTCGCCATGTCCGTGTTATCACCTTGCAACCCTCTCACCCCTTATATCGATGATATGTATGCAGTTCCGTCCACACCATGTGCTACAAGCCAGCCGTGTTGCACGGTTCTATACATCGCTACCTATACTATCCACTACCACATGTATCGATGATGTAATCCACAAAGCGCGTCACCAACTTGCTCTCCGGTCAGTTCACCAATCGAGCAGTGCTTTCCGCCCTGGTCTCGCCAAGTTCATCCCACCACGAAGAATAGCGGGAAGTACTTGTCCAGCGATGATAGTATTCTTCACGATAGATTCGACATCGTGGGGAGTAACTCGTCCATACCAGACACTCGTTCCTTGAGGGTTGTAGATCTGAGAAAATCTTGAGCGTGCATCGGAAACAAAATTAGGATGAGGCATACAATGACGTTTCCTGAATACTTATGGCCACCAATGTGAGAGTTGCGCAAGATGAGGACTTTCTTCTCTTCTGCGAGCGCTTTCAACCGCGTCTCGAATGCGGCGTCCGGCTCTGGCTCATTGATCACCGAAGATTCTAGTGTGGGTTCTCCAGAAAGGTCTTCCAGTTCGGTATGAACCTCCCAATTCTCACGTTCCAGATAATGTGTGAATGCTATGATATCGGTTAGCGGGCAGCCCACTGCCAATAATGGAGGATTATCCTCACTCCTTTCGAGGATGGGCGCAGTTATTGCACAGCGCTTGTCACGCCTCTTGTGTGAGCCTGTGCATGGATGGCATGAGTAAAATCATTTTCACGGAAGAAGCTTAGATTAGCGGACTTACAAAGTAAGATGACACACGAATACGGCAACACCCAAGACCTGAAAGAATCGGCGCGAGAAGCAGGCCCCAATTTTCCATATGATGGGTTTAGCGCGTTTGCCCACAAGTTCTCTGCACCCTCGAGTGATCGCGGAACGTCAGCAATAACTCTAAAGTCGGGAAGCACGATAACTGTTTCATGAGTGGCATCATCCGAGAATGACCGATGACTGCCGTTTAGAATGGACAGCCTAGACTCCTCGTTTTGGGTAAACAACCCTGCAGGGAGCTGTGCTTTTTTCTTGGCTTCCTCCTCTTTATTCTGCGTCTTGCCAGCCTGGAGTTTCTCATTTGTACTGCTCAGGAATGCAGCCAAAGAGCCGTCGACCTCCGTAACTTCGTGGGGCCAATCTGATTTGCCGCTGGATATTAAAACCTACAGCATACTCGGCTTCATGAAGGCGCGGAGAGGAACAGGAAGAGGCATACCTGGCGCCTATACGGCTTCACTGAGCCTAGCATGTCTGAATCCATGTCGACGGATATCCTGCGGGAGTAGTCATCGTGATCTTGCCGTAGCGTTAGAACAAAGAAACCGAAGGCGAGGATGTTTACCTTGGTCACATGGATTGGGACAGGAACGACAGACTGCGTCGGAGACTGGAACATCAACAGCCCGAAGGTCATTGTAGACTTTCTGGACCTCGGAGGGGAGCGTGTCTGCAAAAAACTTGAATTTTGCGAGTACGGTCATGGGTATGGTTCGGGTGAGGGAAGGTTCCAGGTCATCCTTGGTATTTATCAGATAAGTCGGAACCGGAATAACTCCGAAAAGAATGGCATTAGGTAACTAAGTCTCTACATAAGTAGCTCCGCCCGGCTGAGTCGCAGATTAGACGCCACGTTCGTGATGCCAGCTATGAGACGCATGTTTCTGGTGGTTACGTGTGAGCAGCGCTGGCACACCGGAAAAACAATCACTTGCCTGCACCACGTCATCACCATCACGCAGTGACTTCACCCTCTCACTATTCTCCTTCAAGGCCAGCCAAGACGGCCGTCCATCTTTGTGTGTGCCCATCAAGGTTTGGTAGACCCGGTCAACTCTCCTCGACCTATTCTCGGTCCAGCCTGGGCCCATGTTCTCCAAACCGCATGAAGTCCAAGCACCATCTCTGCCAAGGGTGAACTTGGGAGACCCTCTGAGTTGTTCCTTCATCTTGTAAAGTTCGCGCGCGGAATACTTGTTATGGTGTTCTTCTTCAAGTGTCAACGGCTGAGTAAACGCCTGGTCAATGACCGCAGAGAGGTTCTCGGGAGTGACGAATGTATTGGACTGGTGATAAAGCGAGACAAGTGCTTCCATTCTCTTGTCATGGGACGACTGAAGTTTTGCTTTGGAAGAAACGCCCCGTCTGCAGGCAAGTGCTAGCAAGGAACATGGCGAAGATGTGCAAAGTCTTGGTAACATGTTGTTGCGCACTCACCAGCAGCAGAGCAGTGAGAATTCGTACAGATGCACGTGACCGCTTGATCCAGTATTACGTAAACTGTGCAGTGTGCACGGTCGTAATGGTCCAATAATTGTTTTATCGAAGCACTTAGGCACGTACGATTCGCCCAAAGCTTTGAGGGAAACACTACAAATGTATCGGCGCAGCCCACTTCCGAGATAACTGTGGTCCTCAACGAGCAGGTCATTGATGAGTAAACTACCAATTCGTATTAGGGGACTGCCATCGCGGCTGATATTCCTCGTAGGTCCCAAGCATTCCTGTAAGTTGTCAAGGAGAGTGTGGACGAGATGTAAAAGGCCTCCCGACGGTGATGCAGCTGATGGTGGGGTGCCCTGAGCAAAGAGAGGAACGCGCTGGCCACGCTTTGTTTGTGTATTGGAGAGCGTGGTCGGTTTGGATTTTGTTTTACAATGTCTTTCACAATTTGCAGCGTGCGTTAGCAAATCGAACAAACAACTCTTTCCTCTCTACTTTCTTTCGTCGTCATCGTCGGTCTGCACGATGGATTATGCTGCTTCAGCGCTGTCGCCTTGTGTGATGCAGGAGGTATTGGCCCGTGCGCGGACTGCTTTCTCACGCATGACATAAGCCACAGCAGCCCTTTGAACGTTCCCTTCCTACACCTTTCAACTCCAGTCGACAAGCACGCTGCCGTTGGTGTTCATTGCCCCGATTACCTGGACTATAATTCCGAGGGTAGTCATGTCACAGCAAGCGCAGCAAACAGTAATGCCATCAAATATGCTACCACCAGGCGAGGCAGAACTCGCTCAGGCAAATTCATATTACCCACAAGAACCGACCGACCTCACGGGCGGATTGCCAATTAACCTCGATTCTCTGCGTGATGGGCCCCCAGGAAGCAAACCATTCTACCCTTATTCAACCCTTATCCGGTATGTTACTTTGATATGGGCCCTTGTCGACCCCACTTTACTAGATTTGCGCCTTATCACGATTCTAGATATGCGATTAAAGGCTCGCCCAACCAAAAGTTACTCTTGGAAGACATCTACTACGCGATTGAGTCTCGCGTGCGTACTCTTTTTTTTGTGGTCTGCGCTAGTCCTCAAATTGTGTTGCCTAGTTCCCGTATTTTAGAAGTGCACCTTCTGGCTGGAAGGTAAGTGAGGTCTTCTGGACGTGATCGATGATTCCAACCGCGCATCGCGTTCTCAGTACCCGAGACGCGACCGTGATGTTGATATTTGATTGTGTTCATATTTGTTGATCCCTCTGCAAAACAAAACAAAACTAATCTCCTCTTCAGAATTCTGTCCGGCATAATCTCTCTCTTAACCCATGCTTCGAGAAAGTCGCGCGCCCGCTCACTGACCGGGGCAAAGGATCATATTGGACTGTCAATGATAATGTCGATCCACGCACAGGGGTCCACCGTGTGAGAAAGAAGAAGCCTAAGAACGCTAAAGGACGCCAATCAGAGGAGCAAGACGTTGAATATCGCCCAAACGAGCCATTCCCTGACCCCCACGCGCAATTTGTCCAAGCGCCCCCGCCTCAGATGCACCCCGATGAAGCTGGCCCGAGTAGACAGGCGCCTTACCCGCCTCCATATCCACCTGCGTATGTCCCCTTGTAAAATCTGGTTTGTTGGCTGACGTATTTATTAACCAGCTTTGACCCCAATTTCCCTATGCTTCCACCCCCGCCTCCTGGCTTGCGATTCCCTCCTCACCCCGCTATGCCTATAGATAATTTAGAGGCGGACGAAAACGGCAACCTCTCTTGGCGTCTGACGTTGATGAAAGAGCTGAGTAATCTTCAGCAATTGGCTGCAGAACAGGAAAAGGCCGGTGCTGACGAAGAATGGTTTCGCATGATGCTGTTACGCATCCGCGGCGCACTCATGGCCCCGGCATACCCTGAAGGGATGCACCCGCCCCCCGGGATGCCACCCCACCCACCACCAAACCCAGAGATGCCGCAGTAGATAATATAAGAAGCACACGAGTACTGGGAATCCTCATTGGATATGATTCGCTTTCGCAATGAAGCGGTTACATAGCGCTCTTCTTTCCTTGTGTTCTGGTCATTGTCTGTATAAGTACTAGTTGGAGGCAAGTGATTTGCTTACATAATATAGACAATCTGATTACAAAAAGTCGTATGGTTTGTCATTTCGGCCGTATGCTTCCTGCTCGTTCCAATGTCTCCCACTGCAGTATCTGTTCCGGTGTCTCTCCCCGCGATACCCAAGCGTTCACACCTTGACCCGACTGGCCCAATGCTGGTCATTGGATCGCTGGCCACCGCACAGATTGGACAGTATCAATCGCTTATCACAAGCTTGGATGCAAATGCAAGTGGAAGCACGGTAGAGAGGCAGATGCTCGACAGGCTACTCGGTGGAGGTGGATAATTTCTTCTGTGACTAATAACCGAGTTGAATTTACTCCTGTTAGCTACTGCCTTGGCACCATGTTCTTATTCCGCAATACATGTTGTGCTTACTCCGCCAGAGTATTCTTCCCTCTTGCCCGACCTACGACCGTTCCTCAGCCAACTTCTCGAGGGCCTTCTGCCGCTTGGAAAACTCTACCTGCTCAACCTCCCTCCAGATCTTCCAGACCTTCCTCAGGAACTTACCCTTGTCGGGTTTACCGTTCTAGAAAATGTCTCGCAAGGAGAAGGGTCACGAGTGATTGCACACAGACCTAGTCCTACACCAAGCACACACTCCGATGGAGCTGTTCCTCTCAGGCGCAGGGCCGATCCTGCTCGACAGTCCTCCAAGAAGGCTATCTGGTCGCTTTCGTCGCCTTCTACACCTTCTATTGACGCGGAGGCTCTTTTAACCACTGCCGACCGCGCACGTCCGATCCCAACTTGCGAGCCCGTGAACTCCGGTGCGCCCCGACGCAAGAGGGCATGCAAGAATTGCACATGTGGGCTTGCAGAGATCGAGGCCGAAGAAGCCAAGTCAGGGAAAGTTGTCCTTCTGGACGGGAACGGCGCAGTGGAAGTAGGCGCAGGTGAGACGGAGAGGGAACGGCTCATTGCTGCGGCAAAGGCCGCTCCAAAGGCAACGAGCAGCTGTGGCAGCTGTTTTCTAGGAGATGCATTTAGATGTGCGAGCTGTCCCTACCTAGGTGCGCCTAACTTTCTTCAAAAGGTTGCTTGCTACTTCATGTAGATTTTCCCAGGACTTCCTGCTTTCAATCCGGGCGAGAAAGTCGAGATTGACTTGGGTATGGATGATATCTAAGGGAGCAGCACCTCCTGGTCCGCGTAGAGTTCACACGATATCAGACCACCAAATGTACGTACTAAACTACCTGTGAGATCATAGATATTTTCCGGCCTTAGACATCGCGACAATATCACTAAGATTCAATATCCAACCTTTATTCCTCTGCACCGATATCCCATTCATCCCCCCAGTCTAATATGTCTTCCTCGGCCGTGCTATGTGTTTCTCTTGGGAACTCAAGCGATTTGTCTTGATCAAGATCAAAATGGTCGGCCTTGGTTAGTACATCGACATTGGAATCTAGAGATTCGTCTTCTCCGTCAATATTTTTCGGGATTATCTCCTCGTCGCTCCCTGAATATGCTTCGAGTGTGGCTAACCCGGTCATGTGTTTTTCCGTTTCTTCTCCAGAGGGAGAGTTACTCTCGCTCCCATATCCGCCGACCAAGTTGAAAACCGTGCTTACACCAGCAGTTTTATCCAGCCTCATCCGCACCCTTGCAACCTTATCTCGACTCCCTAAGGCTCGGACTATCGAGCCAGATTTATCAACGACAATACCACAAAAAGATGATGCTTCCGGATCGAAAACGTGAATAGTCGGGAACTCTATGAATGATGTCCTTTGAAGCAGTTCACCAAGACTTAGTGTTGGTTCGAGTTCATGGTAGTACCTAGCATTCGGATCCTGAGGGAATTCAGTATTCGCGCGTATGTAGCAGTGCGGTGGAACAAAGCACTCGGGAGCTTCTGGATGTGGGGTGACCATGGATGATAGCCAATCTGGGGCGTCTTCTTTTTGTTTTGAGAGTGTCGAGGATACTTGACGCTGAAGCATACTGAGTAGCACTGCTGACAGACTATTGTGGTGCGAGAGCATCTTGTAGGATTGCCGTGGAGAGGATGAAATGGATGCAATGGTAGTGGGAGGATAAAGGACTAGCTCGATCGTGAGCAAAGGACACTTCGACCTTGATACATGGTGTGTTAGTTCGGCCAAGGGATATCAATGAAAGTATCATTACTTTTGATCGAACGTCGACTGGTTCAACCTTCGACGTTCCATGCCTGCTGGCAAAAAGTCGACATCGATGCCCAACTTCTCTAGGTGATCCCTAAGTACGTCTCGTTTTGATCTCGGTTTTCGCCCGCTCGAAGACTTTCGCCTGCTTGCGGGCTTGTGTGAGCCGACATTATCCATATATCCACCGCGAACGATTTGAGTCCCCCAGTTGCTCACTTTTCTGCCGACATCTTCGAGATAGCAGTAGTCCCGCATCATGGTACCCCAGTCGTACGCATTCATCGGGACGTATTGGACTTTGTCTCGTTCACCAGTACATCCTGTGTCTTGCTTGTGCTTGCGGGAGCAGGGGAGAGAGCAGGCAGAAGTCGCACAGCGGGGACATTTGTACCGGGCCGGCATCGTGCACAGTGCACAGATTTTTTGAAGTTCGGATTGGCAAGATGCATGACTGTCAACCATTCCCTGAGAATGAAGAATCAGATTGTTCGTTCGCAGCCATGACAGAGCCAAAACACCTACGACCGTCACCGGGAGTTGGTGTGTGATGAGTTACTAGTATTCGATTTGGTTACACCTGTCACTGGCAATGGCTCGGCGTGACTCCGAACTCGACGCCAGCGTTGCGTGGTGACTTCATGTCGATGGCAACTCCATCTTCCGCTCATGCATACTACGAAGTAGCTCTCTTCGGCGAATTCTTCCCTCGCGATCTCAAACCCATCCTCAACCGACTCACTCTCCATACCGAGTCTGCCACTCCTATGCACACCCGCGAGATCGTATTCGAACATGTTGGTGCCCAGGGCCTCATCCAATCCGGTTCTCAAAGTGACGAACCAGTTTTGTTACGAGCCAGGAAGGAGCTTGGTGAGGGTAAGGAGGCCGGCTGGTGAGCTTCGTACACGTCCATTATCGTCCTTGTACAAGACCTATCCTTCAGGACGCTCTACTCATACCTGAAGCCCGAGTCCGTGCGCGTACATCCTGAGGCGACCGTTCGCCCGTGGGCTGTTTGTGAGGTCCTCGGGGATGCCCTTAGCTTTGCGAGCGCCATCGGATATGTGTACGATCGGTCCTTCTCTTTAGCGGACAGTGACGCTAAAGAGAATCACTCCAGTCGTCGCTCTCAGATATACAAACGTGGATACTCTTTCCGACGCGGACCGCTCATTATCCAGATGTTTCAGCAAGAACAGGTACAGACATTGAACTGACCCCAGCGAGTTTGTCCCACTCACGTTTCTTTTCGAGGTTGATCCAAAGACATCACTTCCGATTCCTGCCCACGCCGATACTCTGTGGGAGGTGGAAGTCAAAACGGCCACTCAAGTCAACACTGCTGCTCCTCCCGCTGGTCAGATGCAAGTAAATACCGTTCGCTCGGCCATCGACGCTGTTCTCGAGGTCCAGACCATCATGAAAGGTTTGTTGGACCTTCGAAGGCAAGATATATGACCTTTCCGCATCGATTGAAACCATGCAGCGAAAACTACTCGGATCCACGGTTATCTACTTTGGGCTGTGGTCCAGGCGTACCTATCCTTTGACGCCTCAAAAGAGGAGTTGCGCGGAGAATCTTAGGCTATGAGGAGTTCGAGGAACACCTTCTCCCAAAGCAACTCACCATGTCGGAGTGCGCCAAACCCCGCTGGAAACTTCTGCATCGAGCCACAAAACTTTGGTAGGCTCTCAGATATAGATTCGCGATAAATATCAAAGAGTACAACACCATTGAAACCAACCCGTGACAGTGAGCAGTGTCTCGAATACTGTGCAGTCATTGCCCAATACCCGGAGAGGGACTTGACATCCTGGTGATTCATAGCGTGTCCCAGGACACCATTCATTACTGAGTGTTACTCGCCACCAGCTTTCAACAGTCGGATGAGTATCATAGATCCCTAAGTGCACCAGCCCTGGCTGCATGCATCACTATCATACGTTACATGGGCGTCAGAGCGAGCTCGCAAGTAAGTACTGGTAATGTTTCTAGGGAAAATAACCACACTCGAGCTTGCGCCAGTGAGACGAGGTTTATCGCGCGACTTGCTCGACGGATGGCTTTTTATTGAGAATGTATATATATCTAAGATTGTCGCTACTACATGCTATCAGAGCTTCCACACTTGGTGAGACTGAAGGCCCAACTCTCCTAAAATACCTCCTACGGTACCCTGGGAGTAGTTACGGCCGTATGGCCCGGCGATCGCACTCACCATCCTAGGTGGCAATAGTTTATTCAAAAACAAGTCAGCAGGCACAGGGAAGCACGGAAAACTTACCCTTCCGGACCACAGATCAAGACAAGAACCTTCTTCTGTGGAGCAAGCGACGCAGAGGTAGATGGCCAGAAAAGCCTGTGCCACCAAGGTGTACTATGAGTTAGTTGCAGTGCGTCACGTAGTACGGATTCCTCAATCCGCCCATGTCGAATCCTTAGGGAGTGGCTTTGTGAGGTATCATTTACTGAATCAGCAAAGAACTGGAGATGGATCCTGTCCGGATATTCCTGGGAGAGTGCCATAAGGGATTGCATCATGCTTGAAGGAGGAAGCTCCGCCGACGATCTGGACCCATGAAGCAGCGTGAAACGGGTATTGGGCAAGGTGTCACGTGTCTTGAAAGCACTGTATAGGAGCTGGTAGAAAGGTGTGATTCCCGTCCCGCCGGA
>JBBPTU010000137.1:0-39376 GCA_038094295.1 Tylopilus aff. beelii
CGCACGCTTCTCCCGTCCATATCACACGTGCCTGCGCATCCCCAGGACCCTTTTGAACGATCCCAACGTTTCCATCACTGGCCCACTCCATAGGATACATATCTAGAACTGAGAGGCCATTATCCGTGCCAATCAGCAGTAGACGATCACGGTTGATGGGAAGGATACACCGGATGGGGGATGTCGTGTGCGGAAGAAATCGTGAGCCGAATTGATGGATTTGTAGGTGTGTAGGTAGAAGAGTTTCGGAAGTTGTTACTTGTAGTTCTTGAAGTGATTGAGAAAGAGCATCCGTCGAGGGAGCAGAGATAGAGGAGTCCGGTTGACCGATTCCTTGGTCGGGCTGGGAAGGAGAATCAGGGGGATCTGGAAGATCACGTTCCGTGCGGATACGCAATGGAGCGGGTGCGACATGACTCTGGTCCAAGCAAGACCCCCCAGGTCCAGCCGGATCATTCACTTGGATATCCTACTCGGCCTCTCAGAAAAAAAAAAATAGGTGGAGACATTCCCTTACTGGCACTTGTCCCTGATTACCACCCCATCCCCGTGCACGTCGGCGCGCTAATTCTGCAGGGGAGAGGTCTGCATAGCGTTCAGCAGCCCTGGGCGCGTGTCAATATCGTGCCCGGCCACGGGATAAGGGACTCGAAATGATAAGACAACACACCTCTTCTCGATCCAACCCCTCCACCGACCAAATCTGCGCTCCATATTAAAGCCTAATCGCACGCTAGCCACTGTTGCACGCACCGCGAATTGGGGCTGTGTTGAGCAGCAAGATCATCGTAGGTTGGCAAGTCGCCGTCGCCTTGCTGGTCTTGCTCAGCATCTTGCGTGTACTCTTCAAACGAGTCGTACGAATTCATAGAAAGCAATCAAGAGATTCACTAGAGTCCGAGTTGTCGGCTTGGTCGAGACCGCTTGATTCGGGGTGTCCTCTTATGTCAAAAACCGCCGTCATCATGCTCATCATGTGATCAACGCAACAAGGTTCACTTCTGTCTCCGACTCACCAGCCATGAAAGTGACATCCCACCACCATAGAATCACGGCGCCGAGTACCCGCCGGCCCATGAGGTATTCGTTCATCGTTGGCAGATCAGTCCCCTGGAGGCCCGTTTCCGCACGGACACCTTTATCTGTACCTCATTTTTTCAATTTCCAGAGACTCTTCGGCAGCACATACTTCCGCGTCTGCTGTCTGGGTTGGAGCTATCGCGCAGCGTATTTCTAATCTGTGCATGGAATCGCCTGATAGGATCGCTGGAGTCACTTCTTGCCAACCACACTGCCTCCTGCCTGTGGGTCTCCCAGGTAACTTCCGAAATTCCTTTACAGTAAAGACATAAAGTTCCATAGTTTTTCTTTTGCATATTTACAAGTGGGTCACGCATCGCCTTCCACCCATTTCGGGCCGCTGATCTGATTGGCAGCTAAGAACGTCCATGGCTTGGTCTAAAGGTTGACACGAAGCATCATTGAGTTTGTGACGCGAAGTATGGAGATAGAATGGCGAAGTGCGGCTCCAACCTGCCTTCTGATGCACCTCACCACTTCACATCGTTTTACAGAGCCCGACCTCTGTGTCGTTGTGCTTACGGATCACTACTGCCCACGTTCGTGATCCCATCGGGACCACCATGTTCCGATCTTCTAGTGGAGTTCCGGGCGTTTGTCCCCCGCGTCTTTTAAGCCGTGTTTCCTGCGAGGTACTAGAATTTAAAAGCTTACTGCATTACTCCCAAATATACTTGTGTCGTCCCCTCTCATTCTCGCAACTTTACCACATTTCCAATCATGCAGCGTAACTGGTGTGGAACTTTGACACTGCGATGGGAGCTTTACCTCTGATGCTTACCTCTGGACAGGTATTTCTACTATGTCAGCCGTCAGGAGAGCTCCGGTCCACGCCACGGGAACGTACCTATCAATCCTGCCGCCTTCAGCGACACCACGCCTGTCTCGTGTGTATGGTTGATTCCCCCGTATTGCATTTTGCTGACAGACTCGCCTGGTAGTATTCCAGCTCACCTACTACAAGAAATGATCGCGCCCATTGCTGAGGATAGTGGCAGTTTGCCGACCTCCTCCGACACCGCTGAGTTCGTCCCTCGTGTTCTTCAATATTCATCCTATCTGACAATTTGATTAACCTCAGTGACTTCGACTGCGGGGAACATTTATCCACATCGAATATTGCGCCGCCGGTGCCTCCCGCGAACCGTGAACACGCTGTTGATGCGTGTTCGAAGCCCCAGCGGTCTGATGCGGGAAGCGCGAGTGCTCATCGGTGCGCGCCACGCTCCGCCTGCAAGATCCAGGAAAGTCTAGACTTCACGCGGTCTAATGGAAGCCAAGTCCCGTCCGAACTGAATACCCTCGGACCGGTGTGGATGCCAAACGATAACCACGGCCATGCTGTACAGGCGCTTGCACAGCTAGCCCCTCCACACGACGTACTATACCCCAAGCTTCCAGTACCTACTTGGCCATACATCCCTGAGGTGAACGATGGCCTAATGCGTCAGAGTCCCATGGCGGGGTTAGATAATGTCAGTGCCTGGGTGGCCGACCTCCCTGTGTTACGGCAGCCACCGTTACCCTCCCAACGCCGTCGCTATTCCTGTCGATCTAATGCTTGTAAAACGTATGTGGTTTGTGAAAGGTGCTGGAAGCTGTTGCGTCCACGGTCACTGCAAAGGCATATCAAGGAGGTACATGAACATATCAAGAGGCCGCGCTCAAAGGGCAGCTCTGCAGCTCTGTATGGACCCTAGTGCCACTGTCACTTTGGGCACGCACAAGGCGCGTTTCCCGACCGAGTCGGACCGACATAACCCATGACACATGTACCTTATTTATGCTCCGAACGAGTTTGCTTCTAATGCGCCGATATTTATCTGTTCGGAGTATGCATCCCAGTTTATGAGCGCACGTTCTTGATTAATGTCATTCCCGTTAACCGTGTTGTCCGCATGTTGTCCGAAACATATTACAATTGATCGACGGTGGCAAAATCCGGAAACTCCAGTATACGTACATGATACCCACACACACACGCGAGCAGTTGGGCAGGATACTCCCCATACTTAAGAGAATGCGAGACCGGTCCAGGTGGCTACCGCACCAAAGACCACGCCTCCTGCGACTGCTGTTAATTTCCCCCCCTTTTCTTTGACCCTCTTACTCCTTTTTTCTTCCTCGAGGAACTTCTCCGCCAAAAGATTGATCGCTTCCACCTCTGTGCCGAGAACGACCCACTTGTAATTGTCCTCGCCACCTGGAAGGACGCGGGCATGAAATCCGAATTTCTCCGCCTCACTCTGCACGCTGTCCAGATCAGCGAGCGAGATGGAAACCAGAGTAGCTGGCGCCGTTGCAGATGAATGACTGAGCTGCTGTAAAAATAACGAGCGTTGCTCGAAGCTCATCGAACGACTGAGCGGCTTCGCCTTTTTGAGGTCGGGAGCGGGAAGGAAGTAGACCGTTTGGTTCACATCGAGCGCTGAGCCACCGATACCTCGATCAGTGGCAGGCTCCGTGGTCGTCTGACTAGTCGTGGGAGTCAAGAGCGTGCCAGGCATGCGGTGCGAGTTCTGGGGGACCGTCTGGCCTGACGACGGCTCCATCTTAACTACCACGGGCTCTTCCTTGGACTCCGACGACGAATCAGAGCCGTCGAGGGTCTTGCGCCACTCCAACACGTGCGCCACCTTCTCCTGCGGCAGTACGGCGTCGCTGACTATGCTTGGCTGGAGCAACTGCTCGACCAGGTTCGCGTCGGTCGAACTGAGAGACGCGAGCGTCTCCTCAGGAACAAGCGCAAACCGCACAGAAAGTCTTCGCTTTGTGGTGTTTTCAGCGCCTGGCGTGGAGAGGCGGCTGTTCTCCTCCCCTGGGCTGACGATATGAAGCGAGGAGAGTTCTTCTGAGATCTCATCGTCTGCTGTATGGGCGAGGTACAGGGTCCTGGAAGGGGATTTCGTCGCAGATGGGGATATAGGACTAGAGTTGGGCGCGTCGACGTAGGGGCAACCGGAGCGGGGATGGCCTGCGCGCGGGCGGTGGCACTTCGTACAATGAGGCGTGCGGCGCGTGCTAGCGCTCGGGGGCGTTACTCCGCCATTTGAAGCAGTATTCACGCGTGTCTTTGCAGGGGTCGATGGGGCCGAAGAGCGCGTCACTGGGGCCATGAGGGTGCCTTGCCAACAACAAAGAGACGCGTTGTAACTTGAATGGATCACTGGAAAGTGTGGCAGTGCCTACTCGACCAACTGGCCATACTAGGCTGTATCTAATCGTACAGCCTGAGATGTCTTTTCCTACATAACCGGATCTCCGAGGAAAACGTTTAAACCTGACCCTGGGGATCCTGCAAGCAAGGTGATCGTCGATAATAGTGCTCATTGTAGTGCATCACCAGAAAGTCCCTGGATATTTCGGACCTGGGGGAGAACGTCTCTGAGCCCATCAGTCGATCGACCGCTGGCAGTAGCTAACAAGAAAGACGGATACATTGTCTGGATACCGTAGGATGCTTTTGGAACTGTACTAGAACGTGGCTTAGGCGTGGATCAAATAATGCAAAGAGAGATAAGCGTGCTATTACATAGGTCGTTGCAGGGTAGCGAAGAACACATACCCTTCAAAAATCAGCAAATATTAGCATCGCAGCACCGTCTAATGGACTGCGGGTGGCAGAGTGGTAGTTGGCTCAAATCTCCGCGGAAGGTCGAAACATCTGGAAAGTCTGATTTCAAATTGCACCCGTATGCAATGTCGTGCTCCTCCGTAGACATCAAGTGAAACACAGGGAGGTGAACAAGGGTAAATCAATGATCCACCGCCGGTCCATAAGCGGGATCCTTAGAATGCGAAGGTTTGCATCATTACCTGCACACTCGCCGATCACCTCTTCGACAAACACTGAACACGGCATCAAATCGAATACGTGGACCCTGACGAATCTGAAGCGATTGAGGCAAAGGATTGGAACAATTATCGCAACCGAGTCTCTCTACTTTTCCTAGAACCACGGTTAATAGCCCCACAGCATTTATCGCCATACCTGACCTCGTTCTCTATGCGCACAGACGCTTCAGAACGCCGCGAACCTCACTCGGGAGTACGACTCCTCGTGTGAGTGGTCCGACTCCCTCTGTTCCGTTGCGGAGAACGTGAACGACCGGGCAGCCGGTCTTGTGAACGGGCTGACTCCCTCTCGTCTGTGGCTCGATCGTCCATTCGAGTGTCTCGTGGCGACTCTTGCCTTGCTAAGTTCCTTAACAATTCTTCTACTCCCTTCATGCCTTCCGATTTCGACTTCTCCTTCCGCAACTTCTTTTCCCGTTTTCGTTCTTTCCTCGCCCGACGTTCTTCTGGGGTTTCGTCTTTACGTCGGTCCTTTTTGGACTTCTTTGATTTTTTGAGAGCCTTCATTTCTTTTCGTTGAGCTAACAGGTAATCCCTCATTGGATCTTCTGGGTCGATGGAGAACACGGATGATGCATCAGAATCAGAGGCAGGTGCCTCTTCTGAATGACAAGGATGTTTAGCTCAACGTAGTTAGACTGCAAGGCGACCACATACCAATGATCATTTCCGGCTTTGCATTTAGACTCTGTTCCTCCGGTTCCACCCATTCACCACCTTCCCCCTTTATCTTGGGCTGCTTGTAGTTCCTGACGTGATCGACGCGCAGTGTTCTATCAAGAACTTTCGCCCCGTTAAGATTGTCAACTGCTAAAACCGTAGATCTTTGATCTTCATACATTAGGAAACCGAAGCCTTTCGTCTTTCCTGTTGCTTTGTCCCGCGGCAAGTTCACGTCCATGACTTCCCCATACCTTGTAAAGGCTAAAATCGCGCATGTTGAACTAGGATAACTTCTGACTCACTGGGAAAAGATGGTAATAACATCACCTTCCGTGAGCTCAAGGTGAAGGCCACCGACGAAGACGTAGGCAGAATCTATGGAATGTTGAGAATCATGAATAGGAAGTTTCTGATGGCTCACCCTTGTATTCGTCGTGCCATGAGGCATTGGTACCTAGTTCAAGTTCGCGTTCATTGATCTTGTTAATTTCTCGTACAACACTATGGGGTGATTAGCCAAAACATTGGTTGTTTTTGGACAGACCTACTTCATGTCCGTCGACTCAAAAACGGAGAGACCTGTAGACTTTATCAAGTTTGTCAGAAAGTCTACTTGGAAGTTATGGTACAACAGACGTTTCTCACGCCCTCGGTGATCTCTTCCAGCCAAAATTTCCAGATAAACCTTCGTCCATCCGATATCAATCGCACCAACGAACTCGATAAGATGGCTTCGTTCTCTCTACCTCCCATTCACGATAATCCGGATGGTGGATGGGGTCCTTCTCCATCGAACATACCCGAACAATTCAAGTTCAAGGACATCCCGTATGCACCCTACTCTAAATCTGACAAGCTCGGCCGGTTTGCAGACTGGAACGACACTGCGGGCGATGGCCGCCAGGCCACTTCCGGCATTCCAAGCTCTCGTGATACACGTGGTGCGGCGGGGCGATCGAAGCGAGAGGGTGCTCAGGCCTTTGGCAGCGGCACCGCGAGTGCGTTTGCCTACTTCCATGTCGAGGACGAGTCCAGCTTTTCCCTGGTCGACAACAAGGCTCCGCCTCCTCGTCGTGGTGGGTTCACTAGAGGAAGGGGATCTGCACGTGGCGGTGCCAGCTCTTTCAGTGCAAGAGGTGCTGCGAGGGGCCGTGGTGGTCCCGCGAATGCACGGGGACCAGCTCAACGTGGCGGCCGCAGGGGTTGGAGAGATTGGGATAAGGTTCACGTTTTTTCCATGACCCGTGATACTTGGAATCACTGACATGACCTGTCTCTGCAGACCAATCGTACTCGGGAATCTTCCGTCGCTATTTCACCTCAGTGGTCGATGCTGGAAGAGATCGAGTTCCATCGTCTGGCAAAGCTCAAATTAGAGGTGGACGACGGAGAAGACATGTCAGTGAGCTATCGTGCATTCTCTTGGCGGAAGTTGACTCTTCGCTCCCCAAAGTGACACGTACGGACGCGTATTTGCCTATGACAAATCTTATGATCGCGTCACCACCAAAACTGAGCGACCACTACAACTTGTGGATCGCATAAAATACAATACCACTACATCCGATGATCCGGTCATCCAACAGGTATTCTACTTTCAGCACGTTTTCACATGAGGTGATTGAACTCGGTTATGCAGCTTGTGGCCAAAAATACGGCAACAGTATACGCTACTGATGTCATCCTTTCTGTACTCATGTGCGCTCCCCGCTCTGTGTATCCTTGGGACATTGTCATCCTCCGCGAGGGAAACAACCTGTTCTTTGACAAACGTGACGGTGGCCCGTTCGATACTGTCACCGTCAACGAAAATGCATCAGATCCTCCGCAAGACCCTGCTCCCCCAAACCCTAACAACCCAACCGACAAAACTGCTGCCCTCGAGCCTCCATCGATCAACTCCGCCACATCGTTATCGCTAGAGGCAACCTACATCAACCAAAATTTCGGGTTCCAGTCTGTGCAAGAAGCCATGACGGTGGACTTTGCCCACCCTAACCCGTTTTATGGCCCGGCAGAAACGGAGCCTTTGGCATCGTGTGGTTATCGATACCGTGTTTTTGATCTCGGCATCACCGAAGACGAGGACATCAAAATCTGCGTACGCACAGAGGTGGATGCGTATGTTGCGAGTGCTGGTAATCCAGCCGAAGGCCATGGTCTTGTGACGATCCGAGCCCTGAATGAGTTTGACCCTCGTGCTCAGGGTGCAGGTGGGGCGCAAGACTGGCGCTCGAAGCTGGATTCTCAGCGCGGTGCCGTCGTCGCAACGGAGATGAAAAACAACAGCTGTAAACTGGCAAAGTGGACGGTCCAGAGCGTATTGGCGGGCGCTGATCTCATGAAAATAGGGTGCGTGTTGTTCGTGTGGTTACGCTAGACAGAGCAACGTGCGCTCGATCGAACAATCTTGAACTGACTGCGCAACCACGATTTTGCAGATACATCTCACGCGTCAACCCCAAGGATAACACTCGACATGTCATTCTTAGTACTGCTTCGATGCGCCCCACAGATTTTGCCGGACAACTTAACGTATCAATCGCCAATGGATGGGGGATCGTTAGAACCATCACCGATTTATGCATGAAAATGCCCGAGGGCAAATATGTGCTCGTAAAGGATCCGAACAAGGTAACCTAAAATTATTCAGGTTGTAGTCTATTGTACTGAGGTCGACTTCACTAGTCCGTGATACGGCTGTACTCTGTTCCTATGACGGCATTCGTGACCGAGGACGAAGAAGGTGAAACCTTTGAGGGGGAAGAACCAGAAACGGCGGCTTAGTGGCAGATTCTCCTATCTCCGAGGTGTCTAGTGATGTGTTGTAATCGAAGAACTGGCACTGATCAGGTGGAGTGACGCAAATTTAGACAAGGGTGCCCACCTTTTGTCATCGGACGTGCAAAAGGATCTCAACGGCAACCTCGACATTTGGTCTAATAAGGTAGCATCAGATTAAGAGTATCGATCGATGGATTCTATACACACGTTCGTTGGAGTGCCCTGGTTATCAACTCTCGCGACATATCGGGGAACATCGCAGCGACTTGCGAGATCTCGGCTTCGCTGGGTGTCCGTATTCTTGCAGGATCTTCTGTCCTGCCTCTTAACTCGTTTACCCATTCGCGCACGACATTACCCGTCTCTCCTTGAGCCTGGGGTAGGCCTGTGTCCGTCTGAATGCTTGGTTCAGAGGGTCGAGCAGTAGTGATCACTTCTTCATTGAACGAGTCGTCCCGCCGTTCCGGACGTGCGCGATTTAGACGACGCGGTAAGCGCGCAGATCCAATCAACGGTAGTAAGAAGCGCGTCGAGAACCGGATGATGACTGGCGACACGCGCCATGTTTTTATGTTAATTAATTCCGAGCGGTATATGAAGCCCACAAGCAGTCCCACGCACGCAGATGCCAGCGATCCTGGAACGTGCCCAAGTGCAAGCTTGTCATGGTCAATAGTGGAATCGGCGCGACGAACGAAAACTCACTTGAGATGCCACAACATACGTGAATGACTTGTTGCTTAATGCCATACCGAAGATTCGAAAGTGGTATGCGGGAGGGACCAATCTGTACCACTGGTACAGTATACTGAATATCAATGCTGTTGGCCCAGGGGTGATGTGATTAAGCCCGACCCGTTGAAGTAGAATGAGGGACGAGAATTCGAATATGGTTGACATCAACGTGGAAACGATAGCGAAAGACTAGTGAACGAATTTGATCAATCTCTAGCACCTTCGCTTCGGTAAGGAACGCACTGCGAACTTGACACTCCCAAATTGACGCTCTATATTTACTCCGACGCTATACAGCAGGAGCTCGGCGAGCAGTAAGTCACTTGAGTTCGAGAAAGCAATATGATGTGTCGCAAGGCGCCAATACTGTATTGCTGTTTCAGGCTCGGCTGTTCCCTGGAGCTCGGAATGGGTTGCATCTTTACCTGATGGTGACGGGAAATATGTGGAACGAGCTGAGATGATCATGACAGTGTCAGAAAGGCCCTGGTGAATCGAACACACCAGACCTGTAGGTGAAAATAGTGCTTGACGTCGAATATCCCGCATACGATGGACGTCAGGGCGTATCCAGCCATAAGTCCTGGAACCGTATCATCTTGGTGAGTAGAAAAATGTGAGCGAACCCAGTGTGCGCACCTTTCGTGACTAAAGCATGCTCAAACGACATGTTGGTTACTCAGCCCTCTACGGACGAAAAGTGACAAAGATTTGGGTCGTGATGCGCGAAACAAGTGGGGTACAGTTTAACTGCATACAAACTTGCTAGCAGTCACTAGTTACTGACTTCCAGTGAAGTTCGTATACCCCAAATGTGCGGCTGTGCCAAAAAAACGCTTCCCACGGACTGGCAACTGCCAGACTACTGCTTACGGGGCGAACTGCAAGCTAACCTTATCGTATGTTGAGTCGATTCTCGCCACAAGTGAGTCTGTCAGCTAGTTAAGCGAGGCTTACTCGCCTCTTAGCCCGAAGGTACACATGCACAGTGTCTTCCGCACACATGGTCGTCACGGACAACCAGGTCGCACACTAAATGCGATCACATTAACGTTCCATTTTCCTTCCTTACACCCGCCTTGTGCCAGCTCATTTGTCTGGGGTTGTGAAAACGCTCGTGGCGCAATTCCCAGCATCCGAATCGCGCGAACCTCGCGTCCTAGCTTGTCCCGAGTCTCGGATAATGTTTCTGACGGTTTTCTTCCCTCAAAATACACGAACAAGGTTGGGTTCCTCATGGTTTACATCTGCGGGAATTCGAACGCGACATGACATACTTGTTACGGCCGCCCCTGGACGCGCGTTCAGTTGCTTTTCCGTTTAGCCGTTCACGACGCGCCCCTCTCCCCACGATCGGTCCTTCTCCAGCCCTGAGCGTACTCTTATCATGAGCTTCGACCGTTTAATTTTACTGTTTGGGGGTATGTCGGCTCACCGCGTGTTCTTGTGCGACAGCTCAGCCAACTTGTGGGACGGATGACGTCCACGTATTGCCCTTTTCTTGAAAACATGCTACTTCCACGACAGCTCGCTCGTTTACACGTCTCAAACCGTGCCTGATGCCTTCACAACTACTGAGTGGGACTCATCGACCTTCAAAGGAGACGTCGACCAAATGATTCGATGGTTAAGTGACTAGTGCAATGTCTGGATAAGGGTTTTTCCATCAGGTGTTCACTCAGGATACTTCAGCTCTGCTGCTTCCTGGCAGAATATCACATGTACGTGTGTAGGCCAACTCGTGACCGCCGACGTCACCCTGCGGTCAACGAATGTCTGGCCTGCTAACCCGCGGCACCGATAGTTTTCAGGGGGCGCTTCCATATGTGACCCACCATGTGGAGCCCTGTTTTCCTCCCCTTGAAACGCTTTGTATACCCATCCATACTCTCCCCTTGCCCATTTTTTGCATGTGGTCTTCAAGGAACGCCTCACGCCGTGCCAACCGTGCGCCTATCTGCGTTCCTTGGTCCTCGCAGCATGACATCAGTTCTCGCCGCCCGTGGAGCACCCAACGACGGGTTCTCACATGATGCTCCGCCGACTGCTCCGCCGACTGCTCCATACGAGTACGTCCCGCCTGACCAGTACCTGCAATTGCTAGAATGAACGGACCATACGCGCCGCATGGCTAGACCAGTGCGATCGATTTGATGCGACGGCTCCACTGTATGGGCGGACGAAAAGATCGAAGCCAATATCGAAATGAAGTACAAAGCGCTCCCCCCCCGATCGATGGTCTGTGTCGATCTCACAGGCTGCGTTCGCACAGCCGGCGGCGGGGCGGCATGCGTGGACGCGCCACCCCCCAGTTCAGTGTCAAGCTAGCAGGTTGCATCCATACTGGAATCAGCCAGTCTGACACACTGGCAGCACCCCGGCTGAAGCGCTAACCCCTCAAAGGCTCACCGGTGCACCCTCGAATCTGCTCGGGTCGGATCTGATGGGCTCCATACCACTAGGACTGGTATAATCTTTTTTCTCTCGCCGAAATATAATTGCCATCCGCGGATGCATTTGATTAGGCAACCCAGAATGTTAAAAAGGCACAGTCGTCAAGCAGTCCTCGTGACCGTAGAGATGGGAAAGAAACGCGGAGCTTCAACCCCTCCTAGAGGGTTCGCGGGCCTTGGTCGACTTCATTTTGATACCACCCCCAAGGAGCGGGCGGGCGAAGCAATCAAATTCATTTGGTGCTCAGCCCCATCATATGAAATGCGAAACGAATTTATGTGCGTAGTACCGCCTCTCATCTAGAGAGAACGCAAGGCGAATACTTACGTGTGCCTGCCAATTGTTCCGTCCGGTAACCATTCAGGTCCCGTGTAAGTTCCAATTTCGCAAGAAAGTCGCCGCCACACACTTATGGTACACTCTCAAGCCGCTCTAGGTCACGAGGTGCGTAGGCTACGTGGGAGCAGTGGAGCTTAATTCGAGTGCAGTATCTCGGCAAGCCATGTGTAGCATTTGAATCCTCGGATCCTTTGTATAGTAGCGGGGCCTTTGCGGCGAAGAAGAGACCCGGACTCTTGAGATCATTTCCAGGTCCGACGTGGCAGCGTACTCACAGTACACGCACTCAGGGTGGATACAGTTGTGGAGTAAACGATCGGAGGGCACTGCACCGAACTTTGAGGGGGAAAGAAGCCGCCAAGAATCCAAGTACCAGTGTTACTGTCTGAGCATGGTCCTACGACGGCCCTGTCGTGGCACCCTCGTGGTCACGCTGGTACCGAGCCTTCATGGATCGCTGATTGATCGCACATGGTCTCCCAAAGGGCATTCGAAGCCGTCCTCACTGGATTGAAGTTTGCGCAAGCCATCGATATCTATCGGGGTCGTCCATGCAGTGCTTATTGGTGGCAGGGGTCAGATAAATGTACAGCCCCGATTAGCCAGGACGCCCATCAAGCGTGCTATACAATAAACCAGCATCCGGGGAGGTGGTGCGGACGCTTTTTAGGCCTGGACTCTGATTCAGCTTCAAAACGAAGGATGACAAGAATGCTCATACGATATGTGTGGGTCCCAACGGCTCACAAGAGAACTTTAGCGAGCATCGTGCGAGCAAGAACTGCGGAAGGAAACGGATGGCTATGTCCGGGGGTATATGAATGACCGTCGCTGAGCTCAATATCATGGTGATAAAGTTCCCGCCGGAGCCAACAGGAAAGCTTCTCATACAGCAAGAAAGGTACGGTTTGATGCGGGCAATCGACCTGCGTGGTGGAAACTTGTATACATATGGTATGTATATGCCACTCAGTTGATGGTCAATCTTGGAGTGGGCGATGTCATTGCAGTGCTTTATCGGTCCAGTGCAGTGTAAAGATGGCGAGATGATGATGGCAGCCCGCGGACGCCCGAGACGAGGATAGTGCAGATAAGACAAGGCAGAGTAACTGATAAGGCTCAAAGACGTTAGAGTGTTCCTCATGGTCGTCAACGAGTGACGCTAGTAATTGACTCTTTTTCCGCGGTCGACCAGGTGCCAAGGTGAATGTACAAAGCCCCGGTTGGTCAAATGCACAGCAGCCAAAAACTGGCTGTAACTGGCAATGACAATCCCAGACACTGCATCGATTGTGAACGTAGGAGTGTGCCTTGTGGCGCCAGAACTTGAGGGCGATATGGCGGAGACCCATTTTTAGGCGGTCAGCTGCTTAGCAGTGGAGCTCAGCTGGACAGACTCGACTAGACCCGGAAGCGGCAAAGAGAACGTGCGCAGTGTCCACTTTCGGGGCGGGCGCCCTTCCGCTGACTCATAATCGCGGAGATTGGTTTTATTTGGGCTGCCGACACATGCCGAGCACGAACTCGAGTTCATTGTCCTTCATGGCGACCATGAGTACCCCTTCAGTGCAAAACTTAGAGGAGGCCGCCACGATTGCATCCGAATTCATCGCCAGTGAGCAGTTCTGAACCGATTCATGTGCGATCGTGCTCAACATCTCCAGCGCTCGAAAACATACCTAGCGAGGTCCAATACCTCTTGCAGGAACTTCGAACCAAGGAGACCCAGTCACAAGGTATCACCACAGCTTTTTCTTGTTCATTTCCACTAAGCACTGTCCAGAATTACAGCAAGAAATCGCAAAAGACAGCCACAAATTCATCCGAAATGCCCTGCGCTTCGATAGTGAGACTAGCAAGGATAAGGTCTCACCGCCACCACCCACGGAGAAAATAAAGCAGGCACAAAATTCGCTATCCACTCTCGCTGATGAAAAGATTGGGCTGGCTGAACGGATCGTCGAGCTATTGTCAAGGAAGCGTTCGCGATTGGACTATGACCTCGGGCGGGTGTTAGTGTTACAAGGGGAGCCAGACCCTGCTGCTGTCGTTGCGGGTGCCATACCTCTTATGTCAGCGAGCGCGGCTACAACGGGGTCGGGCTATGTTCTCGGCGGAAGAAATCCGGCCGCCCACATCAATGAGAGCCTTCGAAATGCCTTTTCCGCGGCGACGGTGCCTCCCTCAACTGCGGGAAGTACTGCCACTACTGGCAGTCGAATGAGCGGCACAGAAGAGAGTGCTCACAAGAGTAGGTGACTTCTGTGTTCCCATGGGCGTATTCCTTGACGTGTCTGGTTCTAGAACGTAAGCTTACCGCAACGCAAGGGTCCATTAAGTTGCCCTCTCCCGTACCTTCAGCATATATTCCTGCTTCTGGCCGTGGTCGACGTAAGAAGCGCGGCGTTTCATCCGAAGTTGATGACATGGACTTCGACTTTGGTGAAGAAACCCAGGCGGTCGAAGAAGGCGAAGGCGACGAGGGAGAGGACGGCGATGATGGCGATGACAAGGAATTATATTGTTTCTGTCAAAAACTCAGTTACGGCGAGATGATTGCATGCGACAACCCAGACTGCCCTTTCCAATGGGTGAGTAATTACGCTGATTATGCTCCGCCCCTCATTACTTCTTGCGTTACGAATGCTGACCGCGTTCGTGCATAGTTCCATCTTCCGTGCGTGAATTTGAAGCAACCGCTTCCAGAGCGTTGGTTTTGCGCAGATTGTACCAAGCGCGGTATGGGCGCACCTGCCACTAGCGGTACAGCCCGTAAAGGACGGAAGAAGTAGCGCCGCGTGCTTGACAAGTCATTGTCGCTTTGTTCAGAAGTCAGCCGCCACGTTGGACTGGTCTGTGACCATATTTATCCTGACGTGACATCGTTCTGAGGACGACAGAATCGGTGGCATCTGTCACTTCCGAGGCAACGAAAGCACATCTATGACCTTGAAACGATGTCAGATACAGTAGCCCCGTACGAATCGGTTCATTGTCCATTCCCGATTCATTTCGGGGATCCATCAAGCCTAACTCTGTAGTGCTGCGCATGCTCGCTTGGTGTCCTGGCTTACGCGCTAGATAACCCTTATGGCACAGCTTTCGATCACCTCCATACTTACTACCATCACGCCGTTACAGTCACTTAGCCCCTATTAGCCTACCTCCGATAAATCTAGTAGTTGCGTTGACAATTGTGCAATTTCTTTCGAAATGTCACCTGGGGTACAGCGTGACCTCATCCCTAAGCCCGAAGAATGCACTCTTGGAGTTTTTCCATGCCAATACGCATAGGTACACCGCGGCGTTCATATCTCCGTTCTTCAATCTACTCTATAAGGTTTGCGCGTTCTTTTTATTCAGCGCCGAACACGATCGCAATGGAAGGGGCCAAGATTAATCGAGTGGGCCACTATGACGGTTCAGGAGAGAGCGGCGGGATTCCTATTTCCGGGAGAGTGAGGACTAAAGGGTGCGAGCAGGCAATGCAAATCTAAAGAGCCTCTCTCCGAGAATACGAGAGGCCAAGCTCCGGACGAACATATGACACTGATTCGGCACCTGATTGGTCATTCGGAACGCCAGACCAACCCATTTCGTACGACCCCCTTGTGTCCGCCCATGTCGGCGTACGTCAAATAAATATAAAATAGTCCCGTCCGCCCTGCCACCGATTCAGACGCTATGAACGAACCGGTACTAGGCATCGGGGTATGGAGCCCAATCTCTAATTCACGGCGTGGCGCGAACATGAGGTGAGCACAAAGACGTCATCGACCCATCTCGCTCGGATTTGTCGACTCGTCTGACCCGTGACCCTGTGGGGAGGTTGTCCGATCGGGGACGCGCGGTTTTGAAACCAAGGGGTTCAGGGACAGCGCGTAGCGGGGTCGCCCTCTCGTTTACGGCGTCGTATGCGCACTGTGGGCGCACCGGGAAGGTCCCCTCGTATCCCAGCCACTTGGCACGCCAGACTTAGTCACGCGCCCGCGGTAACGCCTCTCGAGGCCTGCGCCCGCCCCTCTCGAAGAAAAGCGATGCCGCTTTAATTGCGTGTTGCCATAATCGTCACCCTGCGCCCCGTGCGCCGGCCAGACGACGATTACACACGTCGGCGTGGTAGCGTGGCAGCGAACGTTCAAAGTTTTCCAATGCCGTGAATAGGCCGTCGCCGCGTCAACGTCGCAGTTTCATTTTTCGCGTTCTGCCCCTGGCCTTTTGTTTGTTCTTCGGACGAGGGGCGGCCCGCTTTTTATACATCCACTGGTAATTATTTTTAACATTTTGGTGAGAAGTTTCCACGATAAGGCTTCGCGACAGGTGAGAGATATATGCACGGATATGGAGGTACGGTTTGTCTTGCGCACGTCAGGGATGCGGCCACTCCACGCCCAGGTTCACAGCCCGTTTGACTTCTGTGTCCGATGTCATTTGACCGTGTTTGTGGACACCTTCGACAACCCTGTTCCATACGTGGACAATGGTTTGCGGTCATGTGCGGCCACGTAAAGCTGAGCCAAGCATGTCAGGAGAGGCAAGTCGAATACGGTAAAATGGAGAGACGATGCGAAACCGTGAGGATGACGGCAACCGCAACGAAAAGCGAGGCCTAGCGTCTGCCACCACATCCCCACCAGGTGACTGCGTTGCCCATAAAAATAACCCTTACACCGGATGCGGAGTCCGGAAAGCGACTGTGAGACCCATGAAAGTGCACGAGTCCCACGAGTTCACGGCGGGGCGGGAGCGCAGGCGCCATATGCGCTTCCGTGACAAAAGGGGTAGGAGGGGATAGCGAGAAGTGAGTTGCTAAGCAAGCCTACATACACACAGCACGATTGTGGTACTATGACTGAACGTGCGAAGGAGTTCTGGCGGGCAAAGGGTGCGTCGGAGAAGCATGTGGGGGCGTCGACATGAAACATCTTCTAATCAAATACGTCAGGATTTGGTACGGAATGAAGGCTGCCAGACGTAGATAACAGGTCCATCGAGCTTGCACTTGGCCGGGACAGGGTCCCTGTCCAGCGGAATGCGAGATCCGAGTGGGTGACTCCACCCCGTGCCAAGAACAGCTCAAAGTAGTCTAGTGCGGGCGAGGTCTGCTGAGCTCTTTGCTGTGGATACAAAGAAGCCACGGACGAGTCTTGGATTCGACAGAGCCCTGGCAGAACCTCAAGGGTCGGCGAATTGAATAATGTCCGATTGTCGCGTCGATTGGAGCAGTGATGACGCAGAGCGTGCGGCGGACGGCTCGTGCCGATGAACCGAGTGGAGACGAGAACCTGCAATATACCGTGGCCGACCCAGGTGGCAAAGGCTTTTCCACAGCGGACTCTACCGGAACCGTAATCGGGGACGACTTGCGAAAAACAGCGATTCCGACTAGGCCGGTATGCCCACCTGGCGAGAGTGGATATCCCGGCCGAGTTTTCCCGCCGCGGACGGTGGTGGAACCGTGCCGCTTGCATTACCGCATGCATGCGGGCAAGTGCAAGTGGCAGCAGGGTTACGCTTCTGCAGCATCTTCCGCAGAGCGCGCCGTGAATAGCACTTGGGTGAATGAATCCGGCAGTCCCCGCAGCGCCGTCCTGTACAGCGTGTGCTACCGAAGCTGCTGAATTACGACGGGCGGCATACGGAGCTGGTATCCCCTGACGTTCTAGGTCCTATTCTCGAGGGCCAATAGAAGCCTTCGAAGCACGAATGCGCCTGCGTTGGAATAGCGGAGACGGAAGCCCCGATGGCTATGGGGCTTGGCACGTTTTTCAGGACGCTCAAACCCGAAAAGGGATGTCAAGGGGAACGAGCGCGGCTCGTATTGAGCACGAGACGGTATCAAACCAACGTCACTCCTAACTCGTCAACCTTCCGAAAGGGTTCTAGGGCCTGGCTCGTGGACAGTCAGTCTCGGCTTTCCTGCCGGACGACGGGACTTACCGAGCGCGACGAGTGATGAAGGGTGATGTTGAAATAACCTTCAAGGGAGGGAACGTGGTGTGGAGAGCACCTAATCTTGTGTCCTGGGGGTCTCTTGGCGGCAAGATAACACCGGAAAGGGTCGTTTTCAAAATACATTACCGGCCACTGTCACTGAGATACGATTGGGCCGCAGAGTCGCAGACGTCACTCGCTCCCGTCCACATGTTGCAGGACCATGTGCAATTCATTTTATTGGTAATTTGTCCTTTTTATATACACAATAGTCAAAGGTGAATGAAACGCAGGTTCGCCGTCCTCGGGGAGTGACTCTCTCCGCTCTAACGAAGTCGGACGTCTTTCATGTCCCTGTCGGTGTCACCGACGCGGCGGGTCATTTATGTGCGCCACGATTCCCTGAACGATGGCGGCTGGGATCTACCGAAGGCCGAGGTAGGGAAGCACGGAGATGGTAAACGTCTTCTAGTTGCCCCACGGGTAGGTCCACGGCGATCATGAAAACAGTGCGATTCTTTGCTCGCTGGCCGTTGCGCTGTGCTGACAATAATGATGATCAGGGTGGGGTTTGCGCCGACATTCAAGTAGTGCCGTGCCTCGAAGGGAGCGGGGAACGTCAACCGACGAATGATACGAGATCCTCATCAGTTCTATTTCTCTACCGTACACGCCCGAGGACAAGGAAGACCACAGGAACGCATCGACCGTACGGGATGACACGTGCGAATCACTCTGTCGAGGATGCCACGGCGTTGGTGCTGTGGGATAGGATCCACCACTAGTCGAGGACCTAGGAGAGAAGCCACGAAGGACAATCCAGGGGAATTATTGGCAGACCGCATCTCGTCATTTTCATTACAGGAAGGAACGGCGGTGCGGAGATGGCGAGATGTGTCGAGAATCGACCCCAGGGATTTGAAATGCATAGGAAAAGAACGCAGGTTTGCCGTACATGGCGAGTGGCCACAGGAAACTTTGCGCGATAAGATGTCATATTAATACTCTACAGCATCACAGGATCAGGAAAACGGGATACTGGCAAGGCGTATGGACGGAGGAGGCAAAAGTCACACGGTGGATATCTATGGACGATATCGCAAGGCAGAGGGCACGTATGAGCCAGTGCGACGATGGCTAGCTGCTGTGATGCTAATATAATTTGGTTGAAGTTGAACTTTGTTGAGTGGCGGTATGAAGGCAAGTTGCCGAATGCGGTGAGAGGAGATCAGGGAGTGTGTGAAGAGTTTCATGGTATGTAGCGCCGGATGGCTGCCCGTGTTAGTCGCGATCACTGGCAGTGTGTCCTCGGAATGGCGTTGGAACGAGGTAGAGGATGGGTGAACGGGGAATTGGACTTGTAACAGGGGCATATCCCCCTCCGGACGGTGTCGGCGATCCGTCACAATGCCAGCAAGAGGAGATACGATAAGGGTCGGGGATGGGAGAGTCAACGGTGCGAGAAAGTGGATGCCCTATATGGAGCGCGTGCGAAGAGTGCTCGCAGACGAAAAGGGAAGTGGATGTCACAGCATGGCGGGCGAGAAGGGCTGTCCGCGAGAGCGACAAAAAATAGATGCTCGCGACGTCGCGCGCAGATGGAGGACAAGGTGGCGGCGTGGGGATCAGGGGAGAGATGGGTGGCCGATCAGAGCGCCGGGCCGCAGGAGGGCGGCGCGAGTGGCCGAGGGTGCGGCGAGAGCGCAGTCGCGGGACGGGCCCGTCGCAGGGACCGAGAGGGATGGACGTGACCGGCGGAGGTGCAGGCACGGAGTCAGGCGGGGCAGTGCGTGAGTGTGGTTGACGTAAGACGGACACGCAGTTATGTCACCGCGTGTTTGCGGGTGTATTTGTTTGTATCTGGCGGATCTGAGATGAGCTAGGCGGGATGTTCCGGGGATCCGAAAGAGTGGTACGGGTAGAAAGAAAGAGTAGCCGAAATCTGGGAAGGAGATGGACTCCGACCGAAAGCGGCAATGCTCGTTATGGGAATGGACAGCGTTGTTCTTATAACGACTCTCGACTGTCGACGTTGCTGCGACGCTCCGCCAAACTCGAAGATGCAATTCGACGCTTATCCCTCTCCGCCGTCCTTCTCTGACGCTTCTTCCACGCCCCGCACTCCCTCCCCAAACCAGCCCGACCTCCTCAGCGTCCCTCATATCAACCCAAAGCACCACATCCCGATCGGATCTGTCCCCCACATCTTCCAGGAATCCGACCTCATGATCCACAACGACCCCGCCTGGTTCCCCTACGCCGCGCCAAACTCCCTCCTCCAGGAGCTCTACGAACACGACCCCCACGACGCATACCCCCAGGACATCTACATCGACGACTCCGCCCACTACACTGAATGGCACAACCACCAGCAACAGCACCACGTCCTCCCCCGCCGCGCTACCTTCCCCTACGTCCGCCACGACCTCCCCCAGTCCCACTACTTTGAGCAGTACCCCGTCTACCCCGAGCCCGACCGCCCAGACGCCCAGGCCATCAAGCTCGAGGACACCCCCCTCATCGTTCCCTCTCAGCTCGGCTTCCCGGCCAGCACCCTTCCGGCCCACCACCCCTCCTTCCTTCCCTCTCCGGTCGGTGCTGCCGTGACCGTGCAGCTCACAGACGATGCCGCCAGCAAGGAGACTCAGTACCTTCGCCGCCGTTGTTTCAACTGCCATACCACCGAGCCTCCCTCTTGGCGTCGCTCCACCCTCAATCCTGGAAAAATTGTCTGCAACAAGTGTGGTCTCTACGAGCGCACGCATCTTCGTCCTCGTCCCCTCCGCTTCGACGAACTCCGCGCAGGTGGCAAGACGCGCAAAGCCACCGGCACCACCCCCATGGACAAAAAGACCACCAAACCCGTCCCGCTCGTCGGTTCGCTTTCCGTCAAAAGTGAACCCACCGAGTCCGGCCTCACGCGCCGCAATTCGGTCTCCAGCAGCGCTTCTAGCGGCGCCAGTGATTGGGACGACAGCAGTGAGTCTTCCAACCGAATTTCGTTTAGCGCCAACTCAAACCTGTTGCAGTCTCTATTTCTTCTTCTCAGCCGCCGACGCCTGGCTCGACGTCTTCTTCCGCGTTTTCGTCTCCCGCGGTCACTTCCTTCCCCATCCCTCGCAGCTCGCAAAGTCCCCCGGTCGATTCGGGCGTGCAGGCGCCCATCCGCCTCCCCAATGCGCCCCTCACGGACATTGCTTCCCTGCAACAGTCACATCCTACACCGCGGAAGGCGGCGACTTCGCCAAACTATTATCCACAGCCAACGATGTACCAGTCGGATAACTATCGCCGTGGGTCACTGCCTGTGCAGCGCAATGTGCAGTTTGCTTCGCCACCCATGCCGGCACAGTCGCCTGCGCCTTTACCAAGTCTCACACCAGATGCCTCACTACAAGCGTCTCCGCTTCCTCACGCATCGCCTCTGTTGCTTTCTTCCTCGTCGCTTGTTGTCGACCTCCCGTCCTCGTAATTCGGGGGCTCATCCCAATCTTGATCCTATTTATTGCCCTTCTTCGCGTTCGACCTCTTCCCTCTAAACTCCATTCACTGCCTTTTTGGTCTTTGACGCGATATCAAGGCTTATTTATTCCTTGTGGCTCAAAATGACGACCGTACAGCGTGGCACGGCAAAAAAAGTCATATTTATCATCCCAGTGCGCGTCCCACCGCGATCGCCTTGTATCTCTACGTCGCACCCTTATGACCAACATACTCATGTGTCCATCTCCAATACCCCCTTCCCACTTCTATACTTCGTGGGCCGTTTGTCGCGATGATAGATACCCCTACTGACGATGTACGAAACCAATGGCGAGCAGAGAACGTCGGACTGTACCATTACTATTTGGAGTGTTACTTAGCGCATCCTTAGTATACCTTGAATTAGAATTTTTGACATCCTCAATGCTCAGGCAGTGTGACAAGTGAGGTGATTTCTCAATGAACCGACCAGTGGCGTAGGATATGAATCCATTGCCTCCTCCGCCACAGGGACCATGGCTTAGCGAACTCGAATGTCGATATCTCGCAGGTATGTCTCCAAGGGCATCCTTTGACGCGTGTCGTGGCCCTGAAGACCCGTGCTTTTTCCCTAGATTGTCCTAGAGTTAAGGTTTGTCCTGTGGATGCGGAGGCTGTGAGTTTGAGTCTGAATACAAACGCTAGTAAACACGAGGTCCGCCAGAAGCACGCGTAAGACTTTGTTTGGGAGTTAAGAGGGGGCCTGCGACTGTGCTGGCGAATTATACCGTTCCGATTGAATGATCCAAGACACATTTATGGCCGACTACGTCCACCCGCCTTGTTTCAAGGCGACACGTCAAACGTGGGCGCTTCCGGCCCACTGTTTTCTTTTTTCATTATGTCGTGGTATCCAGTGGCAAATCGAATGGGGATGCATGGATGATTTACCGGATGTCGTTCGCAACCGATGCCCGGGGAAAGGAATGGAAGAAAGCCAATGCAGAGTGGGCGTATGAGTAAGTATGCCAACACTGACAGTTGCTATGAACGTTTAGGACCACACTATTGGACAACGTGGTATGAGTGCCAAGTAGGCCGGTCTCCAGAATATGCATTCATAGCCCCGTACCCTCACGTCACGTCCTAGTACATGTGTGCTTCGAAGAACGTACGTCGGCAAAGCATAGGTCCCGTCGAGGGGCTTCACGGCCTTGGATGGCAACATGCACCTTTGTTGCGCTAAGCGTGGCGCAGTACGTACATTCCACCCAGCCAGTGGCCCCTTTCGGGAGAAAGAACGAGCGACCAAAGGGCCAATTCGTTTCGTCTTTTTTCGTCGGTAATGGCCCTCGGCGTGCGACGACCAAGGGTCGACGGCCCCACGTCTCACGTCGGTTCAATGCTCCGGTCCTCCGTGACCCCTTTCTCGCGACGAATTCCTAGCCGAAAGATCGAAGACACGGGACGTGTCCGGGGAAGATGTTCGGATATCATTGGTGGCTTGACAGCTCTAACCGGGCCTGAATCGTGTCGCCCGTTCGACCCGATTCCGTCAGCGATCGAGAGATACACGCCCTACGATGGAACGGACATGAACGGGACGGAACGGGTTTCTTCGAGAGCGGGAGGGTACGCCAGTTGGACCGGCGTCCGATGCGCCGGACTTGGAGTGAATTCTATTCTCGGCCAGCGCTGGGCAATAAGCGCGACGGGTCCGGCGGTGGTGTGCCGGAGTGTCAGTCGTGTGTACGATATCGTATGTACGGATCGGCCGTGCTGGCAGTGCGAGTCTAGACGGAGTACGCATGACAAGAACGAAAAACTGCCTCGGAGAAATCATACGACGGAGTACTAACCCGAGTTGGCCAGAGAGATCCGCCATTTGATTTGGGCACAGCGTATGGTCAAGGGGACCATCGATGGAGGACGCTGACGGTCTCGGTTAGCCGTGATTCGAAACAAGCTTCTGTATGGACCTTGGGAAGTGGACGGTGGCGGTGAAGGACGACGGGGTGGCGATTGTGAGATGGGGTGAACTTCGCACACCCTGTTCTTTTTTTCCCGTGCGATGCGGAAACGGTGGGCGTTGCCAAAATACAACGAACTCGGATACCGTCGTCGAGGTCTAGAATAGACCTATAGATAATCATGATGCATGATGCGGTTGATGCGGTAGGTTCTAGGCCAAGTGACAAACTGTACGTGACAGCGTGTGTGACGCTTCTTCACTACCAGTGTACGTCGATGACCAAAGGATCCCAACTCTCCCAACTCAAGTCCGCGCTCTCACAAGCCGGGATCAGTGGTCCGAATGGCAAGAAAAAACGGTCTGCCCCGCTGACCGAACACGCCAAAGTTAAAAAAGCTGCGCGGTTGCGCGAGATCCAGCAGAAGCTGAACCCGTTCGACACCAAGGTCACCCGGCTCAAACACGATGTCGGCGGTCGGAAGATCAAGGGGACGATGGGACGACCAGCGCAGAGCAAGCAGGCTGGGTTGCAGCAAGTAGACACGTCCTCGTCGTTGCGATGTCTGTGCTGATGCGCGTGTTGGTGTTGGTAGAGAGAGAAATCGTTGTTGAAGGAGATTGAACAGAGGGGGCGCGTCGGTGGCGTCGTCGATCGTCGGTTTGGTGAAGATGACCCTTCGATGTCGCTCGAGGAGCGTATGTTGGAGCGGTTTACGAGGGAGAGACAGCGCGCATCCAAGGCGTCCGCGTTCAATCTGGAGAACGAGGACGAACTGACGCACTATGGTCAGAGTTTGTCTAAACTAGACGACTTTGATGACATATTGGTGCCCGTTGACGAGGATGAGAACGAAGAGGGTAAGTGCTGCTCGGCGTTCGAGGGACATGTTTAATTATCTCAGAAGGCCAACTCGATCACGATACCGTCAAGAAGGCCCACTTTGGTGGGTTTAGCGATGAGGAAGACAAGGATGAGGTATACTATGGCGCTTCGTCAACTTCCTGCAGATCGTCTAACCAATCTTTGAAGCCTGATCGAAAAAAGTCTAAAGCCGAGATCATGACTGAAGTTATTGCTAAGAGCAAGGCGCACAAAGTGTGTATACTCATATGCTATATCCGAGACCGCTCATTAACGTATCCGTCGGTATAGTTACGTCGTCAGATCGAGAAAGAACAAGGAGAGAATTTGCGACATGAACTCGACCAGGATTTTGATTCGCTCAAGATGTTGCTTCATGTCCCTGACCCCTCGTCTATGAATGATGATTCCCCTGCCAAGCCTCCTGTGCCATCATCCGCCGCCACCGACGATACCATGGACTACGATAAACAGGTCCGCGAGCTCGCCTTTGAAAGACGTGCCAAGCCCAAGGATAGAACGAAAACAGAAGAAGAATTAGCTCTAGAGGAAAAGGAGGCACTTGAAAAGGCGGAGAAACAACGGAGATTGCGCATGCTAGGTCAAGATCCAGGTGACAGCGATGGCGACGATGACGATAGCAGACAGAAAAGAAAACGCCCTCGCGGAGGCGATGATCTAGAAGATGATTTCATGGAGGACGAATCTTTTGGTGATCTTGGTGCGGGTCTTGGTGCGGAGCAAGTCAGTGAGGCATCCGAGAGCAGCTCTACAAGGGGCAGTTTCGCCGAGGACCCAGAAATAAGTGATGAGGAACGTAGCTTTGATGGATTTGAAGATGGCAATCAGTCGAGTATCGACGAAGCGTTCGACTCGGTGGAGAAAGATACCAAGAAGCAGAAGACACGACGAACACTCAAGACTACCCAGGAATTACCGTATACGTTCCCTGCACCCGAGAGTCACGACGAGTTCCTCGAAATTGTCGAGGGGCTGCCGGATTCGGATGTCCCGACAGTGGTGCAAAGGATCCGGACGTTGTACCATCATAGTCTGGGTTCCGAAAACAAGCTGAAGTTGCAGGTACGATCGCAAAGATAAATCCAATGTCCGTTTCTTAATCTACTTGACAGAATTTAGCGAGGGTCATCATTGACCACATACTACATATAACATCACTGCCAGTACCGAAAATGAGATTGCTATCCAATCTCGTTCCCCACTTGTACGCACTCTGCCAGTCATATCCTATCGAATCCGCCGAGTATTTCGTTGAGAAGCTTTCTCTCATGCATAAAAACCTCAAACACGGCTTAGCGGCAGGTGCATTAGATCCGGAAGCAAGGACATGGCCCGGACTCTCCGAACTTGCTTTCCTTCGGGTGATAGGAATAATTTGGCCGACAAGTGACATGCGTCATCCGGTAATTTCTCCTGCACGACTACTGATGGGGGCATATCTCGGGCTTTGCCGAGTCAGGTCATTTGGAGACGTCATCAGGGGACTGTTCCTGTCTTCTCTCTTCCTGCAATATGAAGCTTTGTCAAAGCGCCTCGTTCCGGAAGCCATAAATTTCGCGGTGAACGCCACATTGCACCTTGCGCCTCACCCATTTGTCAGCTCGTCGTCACTGCCTGGCAGCTTCCCATGTCCGGATTTACGATCCGTGTCGTGTTTGGCAGTTGACACGAAGAAGGCCAAGAGTCTTCAGTTCCGGAAGCCTGATTTAGTGCAAATGTTATCAGTAAATGCTACGGAACAAGCCAAAATTGATGCCCTTGGGCTGACACTCGCTCTATTGGGACGCTTTGCCGATATGTACAAGTCATTGGATGGATTCATCGAACTGTACGAGCCAATCAACCTCATACTCTCGGCGTTGCATTGTGAGCGCCTCTCCAAAGATATCCAGGTACGCCCTCAGGGTATCATGCACCGCAAGGTCTTACATGTTTCAGTCGGGGGTTTCTTCCCTGGAGGACAAGATCACGCGTTTGCTCAAGTTTTCTAGACAGTCCAGGAAGCCACTTCTGCTACAAGCTCACAAACCAATTCCCATTCCATCGTACATTCCCAAGTTTGAAACCAGCTCGTCGTCGTATATCCGCCGGCAAGACCCGGACCGTGAGCGTAATGAAGCGGCCAAACTGCGGTATCAGCTCAAACAGGAACGCAAGGGGGCTATCCGCGAGCTACGCAAGGATGCCAAGTTTATTGCGGCCGTAGAGCATAGGAAGCAGACGGAGAAGGATAAGATATACAAGGAACGCATGAATAAAGCGTTTAGCTCGTTAGAGGGGGAGAGAGCGGAGCAGAAGGCGATGGAGAGAGAAAAGGCGAGAGAAAAGCGGCGTGCTGGTCGCAAGTAAACGTCAGTACATTTACCGTATTTGGTAAATTTGAGGCGCGACGCGTCTGAGTCTGCCAGTTGTCTTTTCTTTCGTCTCCTCTTTCGTCCGTGGATGAGTGGCCCATCTTCCAGCTATGTTCCAGCAACCTTCCAAACTCCAGATGGCTCGGGTGCTGTCGCCCCAAAGCAACTTCTGGAGTTTCTGAGGTCCCTAATACAAGAGTCGAGCGGGGATGCCGACAAGCCACTTACTGACCGGCCTGCCTGGGTTACAGTGATATCGGGACTCGCTGATCAGGTCTACGGCTACTTTCCATACTTCACGTCCATCAAGCAAAGCACGACCAACGAGCGCATCACACTGACACACGTTTCGCTCGACGTCTTGGACCATGTTTCGCACCAATCGCGACCAATCTGGAATGACGGGGAGGATCTAGTGAAGAAGCTGTTCGTGAGACTACTTGCTCTCTGCGTGTCCGCGGAGACCTGGCTCGACGTGGCCAGCTCTGGCCTTGCGGACCACACGGACCCAACTACCTTGTACTCCAAAACGACGAACATCTTAGTGCACGTTCTGTGTCAGTTGCTCGCTTCTCCGTTCCGAAGGGACACTCGGCAAAGAGTCTTGGCACATTCATTACTGTGGGACGTCCTTGGGTTAACGCAAGGTGATTAACATCTGTGCTCGACGCGTTCCTGTCTCACGTTCGTAGATGTCTTGAGCGCGTCGCAGCTCGAGTTTCCGTTGGATATTCGGTTCTATTCAGCACCGCATCTGCAGAGAGCGTCCTCCCACAAGCTAGACACGCCCGTATGATACTTTCATGTCGATCTCGTGTCCTGGCCCTGAAATCGGAATAGGTCCCTCCAAATAACGACGACATCATCAGACTACCAAACAAGTCGTTCCTTGCCGTCTTCTGCAGCGTCGTCGCGGACATCGCCTCCAGAGTGTTGCACCGGTCTGAAGAAACTCGCTGCCTCACCCATGATCTCTCGCGGCGTATCGCGCGAATCGTTTCTCTGACGTTCTATTGTTGTTTTAGTTGCCCGATGTCGGATGCGGTCCGATCGCGATGCCTGCTTCGCACCCTCCAGGCCGCACAGGTCATGCTTCCGATGAGCACAAGCTTTCGGGATGCTCTTGGGATCTTGTTCCCGCGCCTTCTGGTCCACAAACTGGAAGAAGGTCCCAAGAATACATCCCTTCCCTCCGCTAAGGCACTTGTTTCCTTTTTGTCGAACGAAGGAGACAGTCGCTTGAGACTGACCCCGTTTCACGCCACTGCTATCCTTGGTGTCTTGACAAAAGAGGATTGGGGGGACGCTGGGGTGGAGCTTAGGGTTCGTACGTCTTGCACGTCACGTGTTTGATATGGCCCCGAAACGACTGATCGTACAAGGTTCTCGCGTGCACGTTTTTGCGCAGGCATCTTGACCAATTGGATGGCGCGATCTTGCAGGCGGTTAGGGACTTTTTCGATGGGAATCGATCGTATGCCGATTGGGAGGGGCTTGTGAGGGACGTGGATGCACTGCAAGCTAGTGGTCAGGGTGTCCCAAAGCCCGTCTCGTCCTCTGCCGGTTGGCGTGTCCGAGCCGCGGAAGTGTTACGAGGGGTGGCCGACCCACAGGACCTGGAATGGTCGGGCGACTTTGGCCTGCCTGATGTCGAATTTGCAAAGCGCGGCTTGCGGGTGTTGGACAACTTGCAAAGGTAACTGGTGTTTCGGCGGTAGTCTCGGTGCTGACGAACCAGTCTAGGTCTGCCATTGTTCGAAAAGCCATTGCCGATTACGCATCATTGATCGTCGCGCAATTGCCTTTCTGCTTCGAAGAGGCTGCTCTGCCGGTTCTTTCCATACTTTCGACACTCGGAGAGCTTCTCGTTGGTCCCGCTGAGGAAGCAACACCCTTGGTTCGTGGGAGCACGTTTCGGGCAGTCTTGAATATCATCAAGTACCACGCAGTAGATTTACTTGCCAACGATTGCACTGTCGTAGTGGACTTGATTCAGCGCGGGTTTTCTGACAAGGATAGATCCTCAAGGCTATTGGCTGGGTGCGTGTTCGTTAGAATTCGGTGGCAGACATACTCACCCGTCTCAAGTCAAATTCTCGCCCACTTCGTCAAAGTGTGTGTCAACGACCCGGGAGGTTGGGTGCGGATAGAAGGCGTATTTTTTCATCTTGTTCACTTCCTTCACTCGGGCTCCAGAAATGCGATCAAGGAGACCACGCTGATTACCTTGGGGCTGATTGGAAGGTGAGCTTGTTTTTATTCAACCCCGCTTCACGGATTTTGGTAAACCCATCCCAGCAATGCCCACCCGCAAGTTCTTGAGGAAGTCGTCTTTCATTTGGTCTCACAACTTGGCGAACACAATCCGGTTTTGAGGAGCACTGCGTTAGGACAGGCAAGCGTGTCTACAGATTTTCGTTGGGGTCTAGCTGACGAAGATATCAGTTGATTGAGTTGACGAAGCGATACAAGAAGCAGCCCCAGGGGTTCTTGTCGCCCTTCCTTCCTCGGATCGCACCGTTCGTCATCGCTCGCAAGTGCACAAATCCAGAATTATTCGATGAGATCTGTCAGTTTTTACGTATCTACCCAGACAGTTTCTTGTCCATCACGCGCTCGCATGCACTCCCTCACCTCTTTGCGGAGCGCGAGGTGAAAGTGCTGGAAGAAATCGCGAGCGAATTGGGCAAGAAGCTGTCGATCCTGTTCTTTGGGGATGCTTCCCAGATCCTCTCGCACGTGCTTCGGCTTCAAGGGCCAGGACAGACGAACCAAGCGTTGGATTTTATCGTGAAAATCGTTCGAGCGGACACTGACGAGGCCAATCGACGGTCGATAGACATCAGGGGGATTGTCCACAGCAATTTACTCCCACTCTTGGCGGACTTGATGGTCGTGCTCGGGAACGAGAACCCTAATGACGCAGCATCGGTAGGTCTACATGATCTCATTACCGAGCTATGAATGACCCTCACTCTCGATTTTTAGGCAGTCAGTGCACTGCGAAAAGTGGGTCGTATAATGTCTTCGAATCCGGGGAGCCAAGATACAAGCAATGCAGACATGACCCAGTTATTGAAGGCAAACTTACTGGGTATCGTTTCCTACATGAGCGAGATGTTGCAAGATATTCGAGGAAAGAAGTCGACGTCTGCTAAGAGACAAATTATTCGGGCTTTCGGCGCGTTGGTCGTGCAAGTTCGCGATGCGCTTCTGAGCGTTGCTCCTCAGGTAAGTTGATACCACAGGTGAAAGTTGTCGTTCTCATTATTTGTAGATCATGGCTACCCTCCAAACTATGTCGCTGATCCCCGAGCTCACGGACGTTACGCTTTCGACGTGGCTTATATTCCTCAAAAACCTCACCCCCCAAGATGTTGGACCACACATCGTGGCGACCAGCGCGACCCTCGCGTCTCTGTGGCCTTCGTTGTCCCCGACCGCTCGTCAGACAGCGAAGGAATGCTTCAAGTTCATCGTATTCGACGTTGGTGATATATCCGGGGGGCATTTGGACGAAGTGGTTGACCTGAGGGGTATCCCAGAGCTGGAAGACATCCACCAAGAACTCATGCGACGTAGGGCTTCGTGGGACCCACAAGAAAAGTTGCACAAGATTCTGGCGCAACTGAACAGCGATAATTACGCTATTACCCTGCACTTCCTGCGCGAACTGAAAATGTTAATGTCCGTGGACCACCCAGACTTCGTTCGCGGCTTAGCATCCGGAGATGCCTTTGATCCTCTGGTCGGAAAGATACAGACCGCGCTGTTTCACATCGCATCTCGGGATGGGGATGACATCGAGGGGCTGCGACTGCTAGCTTTCGAATGTATGGGGATCTTAGGAGCAGCCGATCCTGACCGTTGCGAGATTGGTTCAAACGACTCACGCATGGTCGTGGGCAGTAACTTCGCAAATGAAAACGACGCCATCGCTTTCGCATTACATCTCATCAATATCCTTGTCAATACATTTCGGTCGACTAGCGATATCAAATACCAGGGCCGTCTTTCGTACAGCATTCAGGAGTTGCTTCGGTTCTGTGGCTTCACGTCCGCACTCGTAGCACCGAGGAGTACGGTCTCCATTCCGGTCAAGGTGCGCAATAGGTGGGCTAGTCTGCCGAAACACGTTCTCGAGACGGTCACCCCGATGTTGGAGGGCCGGTTTCAGCCCATTGAAAACCCTCCCGTCCCACCGCAGCGCCCGATTTATCCGCGTCAGAATACTTATCGGGAATGGCTCCAACAGTGGACTACGTACCTTATTTCGAGAGCGTCCGGGCAGACCGCACAAAGGATATTTGGCGTTTTACGACCGGCGTTGAGGAATAAGGACGTCGGAGTGGCCCATCACCTGTTACCTCATCTAGTTCTGAATATTCTTCTGTCTGGGGAAGAAAGGGATATCCAAGATATACGGGAAGAGTTGTTGGCCGTGCTCGAGGACCAGGTTGACGAGCGTAGCTCTTCTAGTGCAGACAAGAAGTTTCTCAGTGCTCAGGTCGGCTCTTTTTCCCAACCGCACTCTTGTTGTTCGGAACTGATGGCTCTATTCAGGTCGTCTTTACGCTTCTCGACCACGTCAGCAAATATGTGCGCATCCTGCGCCAGGAAATTAGCTCCAAGAAAGTGGAGAGCAACAAGCGCACGCGAGCAAATGCGTCCGGGTCGCAAAGTGAAGAGCAGCTCGTTCGAATTGATTCCATGCTTTCTAGCATCAACAATGACCTGATGGCGAAAGCCGCGCTTCAATGCAAGGCCTACGCGAGGTCGATGATGAATTTCGAGCGGCAAATTGTTGCGCTTCGAGCGACAGATCCACCCGCATCAGCAAAGGAGCTTACGCCTTACTATGAACGTCTTCACGAAATTTATGCTGACCTCGACGAACCCGACGGGATGGAGGGGATATCTATGCTCATCCTTTCTCCCTCTTTGGAGCACCAGATCCGACAACACGAGAGCACGGGACAATGGACCGCCGCTCAAAGTTGTTGGGAAGTGCGTCTCCAGCAGTCTCCCGATAACCTCGAGTTTCATTTAGGTCTTCTGCGTTGTCTAAGAAACCTTGGTCACTATGGTGCGTGTACCGCACCTTTGTTCTCATTCAAATATGTGACCATTCTCTTAGATACATCGAGGACGCACGTTCGGGGTGTGTTAGTGCGGAACCCTGACTGGGAGTCCGCACTCGCAGGTTTCCAAGCTGAAAGTGCCTGGATGATGGGTGCTTGGGACGATCTCCAACAAGTCACTGCCAACAACGAGCTGACGTCGCCATACGTTATGAAAGGCCGCGTTCTGCTAGCTATGCGAGCAGGCGACGCTGGTGATATAGTATCTGCACTGTCCAATGCGCGCGCCGTCCTGGGTGCACCGATCTCGGCAGCTGGAGCCAAGGGGTACCGCCAGTCGTACGACGCGTTATTGGACTTGCATATGCTCCATGAAGTGGGGCTCATTTACAATGCCATCTCTACGACTGCTCCTCGTTCCCAAAATCGGCGAGAGGCCATGAACTCGCTCCGATCTTCTCTCGCAGCTCGGTTTGACGCTACGCTTCCTAATTTCCGTGTCCAACAAGCCGTTTTAAGTATGCGGCGCACGGCGTTTGCATTGAGGTCTGCGGTCGGTCGTACTCGGAGTTCCCTGAATTGACGGTCATTTGTAGTCCCAACTCGACACGATCGATCACCAAGGAAATTGGCCAGTCCTGGATTGCAAGCGCCAAGATCGCGCGGAAAGCCAAGCAGTGGCAGACTGCCTATTCGGCCACGCTTCAGGCGCAACAGAGTAATGCCCGGTTCTACTTTTTGGAGAGCGCAAAGCTCGTCAAGGCGACTGGCGAACCGCTGCGTGCGCTCCAGGAGCTCGAGAATTCGATGCGTCTCAGCATTCCCGCAGGAGATGCAAATACGATCGACCTGACCCTCAGTGAGGACGGCGAATTTAAACGTATGAAGGCCAAGGTGGGCAGTCATCTATTCTCCTTTGTCAAGGTGGCTCTGCTCAACTCGTGGTCAGGCTCTCGTTTTGCAGGCGCGCTGGATGAACGAGTCGGATCGATACGAGCCCTCGCAACTCTTGAAAGCGTATCAGACCGCTTCGAACGAGGGCGAGACGATGGAAAGTGCGTGGTACCATCTTGGAAGGTTCCATGACCAGTTGTACAAGCAACTCCCCACGCCGGACGATGAACGGTCTGTAAAACGATTTATTTCTCGGTCGTATGAAAGGTTGATCTCGAATTTAGGGGCATCCGCATGATCGCGCATACAGTCCGCAACTACGTCAAAGCTGCTGGCATAGGCTCGAAATACGTCTATCAGACTATTCCGCGCATGCTCACGCTCTGGCTAGACCTAGGGGAGAACACGAAAATAACATCGCATCAGATCTTCACGAAGATTCACAGTACCATGTGTCAGGCGGTGGAGAGTATTCCTGCATATAAGGCACGATTTCGCGGCACCGATGCTATACTACTACTAAACTTTATGACAGTGGTTCACGGCGTTTCCTCAAATCGTGTCCAGGGTGGGACATTCAAACCAAAAAGTGTTTCAGGTTCTATCAAAGATCATCAGCAAGGTTATCCGTGAATATCCTCACCAAGCGTTGTGGCTCTTTGTTTCCGTCGTCAAGTCTACCAAGCCCAATCGGGAGACGCGTGGTCGGGGGATACTGGACGCTCTCCGAGTAGGTCTCCTCTTCTTAGACTCTGATTCAGATATTCATCATGGACGCCTCAGAACGACCCCGTGAACGCCGGCACGGAGCTCCCGGCACTCATCATGCAATCGCATGCGATGACCGAAGAACTGCTCAAGCTATGTAATTTCCCGATCGACGACGACCGCCGAACGCTCAGCATGAAACGCGAATTTCCGACCCTGGCCTCGCTCGGCAAGTCGAGGCTGCTGATTCCCCTTCAGGAATCGCTCACGGCAAATCTTCCGCCCGCGTCTTCGACGGCGGAGAACACGACGCACGTGCCTTTTCCGAGCGCGGCTCCGACGTTCGAGGGTAAGTCGTGCGTTGGTCGTCGTCCTGGAGGCGCTGACGCGCCACGTGCAGAGTTCTCGGACGACATCGAGATCATGCGCTCGCTCGCGAAACCGCGCAAGATCACGATCCGCGGGTCCAACGGACAGACGTACATGTTTCTCGGCAAACCAAAAGACGACCTCCGCAAGGACGCGCGGCTGATGGATTTCAACGCCATCATCAACAAGCTGCTCAAGGCCAACTCGGAGTCGCGACGGCGGCAGCTTCGTGAGCCGTCGTTTTGGAACCCGCGGGACCGATCTGACTCTCTTGTCTAGACATTCGCACGTACGGCGTGGTGACGCTCAACGAGGAATGCGGCTTCATACAATGGGTCCCCAACACGATTCCCATTCGACCCGTGTTGATGCGGTACTATGAGACGAGACGAATCAAGAGCTGGGTGAGTGTCGGGTTCGTGCTCCGAACATGCACTGACGTCGTTGGAAAACAAAAAAAAGTCCACCGAGTTGGGCGACGTGTTTCGAAAGATCAAGGACGTGCCGGACAAGGACGCCGCGCAAATGTTCGTGAGCAAGGTGCTACCCGTGTACGTGCCCAATTCCGTCGTCTTGCACGATACCTAGCCCGCGCCCCCTCCCTAGGTTCCCCCCCGTGTTCCACGAGTGGTTCGTAGAGACGTTCCCCGAGCCGTCGGCGTGGCTTTCCAGTCGCCTGACGTACGGACGAACGGCGGCGGTCATGTCCATGGTCGGGTTCATCCTCGGGTGAGTCGTCTACCCCTCTGCCGGACGAAAGGACGCCGACCGACCGACGACAGACTGGGCGACCGACACTGCGAAAACATCCTGCTCGACACCAACACGGGCGACGTCGTGCACGTCGACTTTAACTGTCTCTTTGAAAAGGTGCGTTTCGCATCCCGTCTCCCACCTCTTTGCACCTCACGCACGTCGACAAGGGCAAAACGCTCGAAGTCCCCGAGCGCGTCCCGTTTCGCCTGACGCAAAACATCATCGACGGGCTGGGGGTGACGGGCGTCGAGGGCGTCTTTCGCATCGCGTGCGAGATGACGATGCAGTTGCTCAGGGATAACAAGGATTCGTTGATGAGCGTGCTGGACGCTTTCATTCATGACCCGCTCGTCGAGTGGGAGGACGAGAAACGGAAGATCGTGAGTACCCGAGAGTCTCCCGTTCGCGTCCGCTTACGACAAGAAACGGTACAGGACCGCGAGCGACGCAATGCCGTCAAGTCTTCGACGGATATGCGGCACCTAGCCAAGAACGCACTTCGCCCGATCGAGCGGAAGCTGAGAGGCGTGTATTCCCCCTCCAACATTAGGTCCCGAAATCACAGCGGAAGCGGATCTGGAGGCGCGGAGGAGCGAGAGATTTCAACGAGTAATTTAGTAGAAATGTTGATTCAGGAAGCGACCGACGACGGAAATCTAGTACGTGATTCTGGTTCATTCTTCTCCAGTTACTTACGGGATTGTCATAGGCCAAGATGTATCCCGGATGGGCTGCGTGGCATTGAAGTGAACGGACGTGTAGTGTATCAAATAGATAATTTATCACGATTCTTGCGGTTCAGAAACGACGTTGCTCATAGGTTAGTTCTGACGATTTGTTAGAGGCACACAGGACCACGGGGAGTTAATGAGTGTGTATCCATGAGGGCGACTCTACGCATGTATTTAATCCTTTTTCATTGGTTTGGACTACAAGGGGACATTGACCAGTCAGCGAAGCCTGAACGTCGTTCAAAGGGACTTACGAAGGCTAGCGAATAGATACCGTAGGCGGTACCGACCATGCCAACTGCGTAAATGCTAAAGTAGACACCTGGTGGTTCGTGTGAACGCGCCGTTCGGTCGCCCCGTTCATAGAGTCGTACCTAGGTAGAGCCTTGCCCGCGGTGGCCGCATGTAAATGGGCAAGTGGGACGACTAGAGGAACTCAAGTGAGCGAGGGTCGGATCCAACACGCCGAAACATACCTGGAACGTCTTTTGTTGCTCGAGGACGTTGTTGGGACCTGTGCACACGAAAAATGAGCGCCGAACGAAAAGCGAAATCATCCTCGGGACGCACGGTGGACGAGCGAGTCGAGGAACATGACGAAGGGGATGTCGAACGGGGCTGGTGGTGTTGCTGGTAGTAGCAGTACTCGTGGTCGGAGTCTGAACGATAAGTTTGGATCGCCGAGCCCGCCCGAGCGCATGACCCACGCGTCCACGCCATGGCAGACCGTGTCCGCGTCCGCGTACGTCCCCCTCGTCGTTGCTGCTAACTGGTCGACTCATTTTTGCTAGGGCGTGACGATCCACAGACCCGTCATATATGGCAACACGGCGACCGTGTTGACGGCCGCCGAGAGAGAGCTCGCGCCCGAGGGTCACACCCACCGATGGACGGTCGCCGTCCGCGGCGCAGCGAGCACCCCCAACTCGGACGTCGTCGGCGGCGCCGACGACCTCGGCTACTTTATCAAACGCGTCACGTTCAAACTCCACGAGACGTACGCCAACCCATCCCGGAGTGCGTGTGCCGTATCCGAATGCGGGGGGGAAGGCTAACCCCGGACGACAGACATCGACAAGCCCCCGTTCGAAGTCTCCGAAACCGGGCAAGTCCCTCCCCTCTCCTTCTCTCACCCATCCCGACGCGAGCGCTCACACACAGCTGGGGCGAGTTCGAGATCCAGATCCGCATCAATTTCGTCGCCGAGTCGGGCGAGAAGGCGATCACGTTGTATCATCATCTCAAGTTGCACCCCTGGGCGGTGACGTTTACGATGCCGGGCACGACGTTTGCGACAGAGCCCGAGATACCGACGCCCGAGAACGCGGCCAAGCTGGGGCCGGTGCATTCGTGGCAGTATGACGAGATCGTGTTTACGGATCCGTTTCAGTCGCTTTTGACGTTGCTCACGGCACATCCGCCCACGCAGCTTCCCAGGAGCAGCAAGCGGCCGGTTCCGTTCCACTCGTCCAACCCAGCGTCGCTGCAAGAGACGAAGAGGCCTGGCGTGCCCGAGTTTACGCACGAGATGGAAAAGGAAGAGGCAGAGCGGTTGGACGAGGGACGGGCAAAGATTATCAGGGAACAGGAAAAGTGGAAAGCCATTCTGATGGAACGAGAAAAGGAGTTGGAGAGACTTCAAAAGTTGCTTGCGTAGACAACGGACATGTACACAGCCACGCCGACAGTAAACACATTCGTCGTCGTCCACCATGTCCGACGACCGATACATTTCGCGCAAAGAAGTCAGTAAATCCTATCGACCGCGCAGCTATGTACGTCTTGCCCCTTCCTTTCGCTCGTGCTCGCTCACCCTGGCGCAGGCCATGTCACCAGGCCTCCTCCGCGCACGCGCCCCCTTTCGCATGCAAAACGCCCTCACCGGACTCGTCCTGGCCGGGTTCGCCACCGCCGTCTGGGCGTACTCGATTCGCGCCGTCAAGCAGGACGACTTTTCGGACGTCGACGAGGAGGCGAGGGAGATGATGATGGGTCGGGCGGGTGCTTCCGGGGCGGCGGGTGCAGGGGACGCGAGCTTGGGAGCGGCGGGCGAGGGCGCATCGCTGGAAACGTCGGTCCCGGTCTCGTCAGAGCCGCCACCGCGAGGAGTGCTCGCGCCCTTGCTGGACCGTGCGTTCCCCCGTCTGTTGGACCCGACGCACAAAACGCTCGTGTGGGGGGCACCACCGATCGATAACCTCGGACGAGTGAGCCTACGAGGATCTTCCGAGGAACGGCGATAGCCTGCGGTCGTGGATTTCGCTGTTCAGACGTACAAGAATTAAAGCAAGCCAACTCTCGTGGATATCAACTAGACACATATACATGGCAGAACGACGAGACGAAAATCTTGCGCCAAATGCTAGGATAGGCAGAAAAATATTTAAAAAATCCAGAATTAAACCCGGGGTAACGGAGTGTTGCATTTATACGATCGATCCAGTTCCGCAAAATGGATAAAAGACTTGACGAGAGTGCTATGGTGAATGTTCGAGACAAGAAGAGAGAAAAGACTTGATATGACCGATGCACCACGTCTGCACACCAACGCAGGAGGAGGGTAACGGCGTGTTCTGAACCCCCCACCAGCGGGGGTCTGGAGAAGTCATGCACAAGGCACCTTGAACCCTGACCATGAGTCACGTCATACCAGGTCCGATAACCACGCACGCACCTCGTTCCAAACCTTGGGATGGTGTTCACACGACGATACCCATTCGAACGAGTCCCTCCTTGGCAGCTTCATTTCGTGCCGCTTTCTTGGTCCCACCCCTTCCGCTGCCGTACACTTCGCCGTCGACTTCGACGCGGACGATCCAGATAGGGGTGGTGGTGGTGCCCTCGGCACGGTCGTCGTACACCCACTCGACCTCGCGCCTGTTCTTCTGGAGCTGCTGGTTGAACAGGGCGAGATGACCTGTCGTGGTGGGGGTGCCGGACGCGTGCGGGTGATTGCGCGAGATCCGAGGTGCCGGTATCGATGCTGCACGCCGACTCTGATTCGATCCTCCGAATGCGGGCGCCGACAGAGTCAGGTTAGGCCCGGAAGAGAACCCGGAAGAGTCCGAGGAGATGCTCGTACTTGGGGCAAGGGGAGGAGATTCCAAGACAGGTGCAGGGAGCGGAGGAAGGCCGTGTTGTTCGCGAACGCGAACGTATGCTTCTGTGGCGTATGGTATAAAGAGCGACTTGAGCCATCTCTCTACGGCGGCGAGACCCTGATCGAGGTACAAGCCTCCCACGTAAGACTGGAAACGAGGGAAAGGTGTCGTCAGAAAGGGGTCCGAAGTAGACCAGAATACTGACTTCGAAGACATCAGCTGTGGGAAGCGTGTCAGATGGTGGCGTGGACAGAAAAAGGGGACGTGCTTGCCTTGGATATTGGGACTGGCCCTCAGTGTGATGGCCTGGGCGGGGTGCAGCCTGAGTTGGGCCGGGAGCTGGTATCGGCGGGAAATGGAAGCAAGCGTGGCATTGCCGACGATGAGGGAACGGATTTTCTGTACAGCCAGGGTTGAGCAGAAGCAAAGGTCGGAAGTACGGGACGAACCGTGGAAGGGCCAACACGGAGATTTGGATATGTTTCGTAGAGGAGGTCGGTGACGATAAAGCCCAGGACGGTGTCGCCCAAGTGTTCGAATCTGATCCGCACGGTGAGGGTGGATATATGCGCGGGAAATGGGCGCACTTTTCGTTGTCAGGGCTGGGATCGTCGGGATGGTCTTCGAACACGTGATTTGGACGCGCATAGAAGCTGCGGTGGGTGAACACCTTGGTGCGGACGTCGTCGTCGTGGATGGGGGGCAAGGGGGGGAAGGGGTTCGCGTTGGTGAACGTGGGGTTCAAGCTGGGGGGCGGGGTGGGGGGCATGGAGAACCAGATGCAGGCGAGGGACGGGAAGGGGCGGAAACAGAGTCGGTTTATGACAAGGACGCGCATGACAGTGAGAGCACGTCGTCGCGCTCATTCTGTCGCCGATTCGGAAGTGACACCCCGCGCAGCCCCTGTCGACGTCCGCTCTCACCACTGCCGGAGATACCCTTGCGTCGTCTTCTGAGTAGAACGTTCGTCTGCGCAACCAGATCCTTTATTTCTAGCTAGACTTCTTTCCCGCACAAGGCGCGTACAGCGCCCTAGTACTAATATGACTCGGACCCTTCCGTCATGGCGAAAAGGGATTAGCGTCGAAGAATTGGCTAATGGCACGCTCCAACGGCCCGAATGTGCATTCGTGTCAGGCACAACCAATCGACTACTCTTTCTATGCCGCGGTGGCGACGCCGTTCGCTTCTGCCTGCTGATGTGTTGAGCCATTACAGTGC